>JARKHS020025879.1:0-223852 GCA_030143305.2 Amblyomma americanum | reverse complement strand
AGGGGAGCCGACGCAGCTTGCCTCACTCAGCTGCACGGAACCAGCGTTGGAGGGAGTTGGAGGAGACGGAGAGGCGATTCTGCGATGTAATATCGTGTCCACTATAAGCCGGGCAACTACTGTCCCTTAGGAAATAATAGATGAAGACAATGAACACAAAGAAGCGAAAAAAATTGAAACTCTTCACTGGCTCGGTGGAACGCTGCGCATATTATGCTGCCGTGGCAATATCGCTGCGACGTGAGGCGCGTCGGCGCAAGGCTTGCTGTCTTTATTCCTTTTAACATTTACTATCTTTGTTTTCAGGTAATTTTGTGCGTTTCGCCTGCGCTTGCATCAGTTGGGCTATAACTTAAAATTTAAAAAGACAGTAAACAAAAACGAAGAATTCGCGTGGTGTGCAGATTTGCAGTGTCAGCTTCAGCAGAAGCGGATTCCAGACCTGCGAAAGACACTGCAACATGAGTTACGAGCGCCTTTACTTTTTTTTTCTTCTTTCGTTCCTGTGCTTCTCCATATCTTTTTATTTTCATTATAAGCTGCCAAGCTTTCTCTCAAGTTGAGCAAGGTCGGCCAGACGCGCACTAACATTTCTCTTACGACTCACGGGTCAACAAACTATGAGTAGCGTAAACCTAAACCAGACAAGGGTAAAGGACCAAGAAAGTGAGCGGGTTGTGAGGTAAGGTGAGATAAAACACGACAAGGTTAGCCATTCAAACCATTTAGACAGCCAGCAAATATATGGCACGCTGTCCAGCCAGCATTCACAACTTTTGGCGGCCGGCGAGTTCAGAACTTCCATACAGATATATTGCATGCAGTTTTTTTTCTTTTCTTCACAACGGGAGAAGTGTTGTGATCAGCTGCGCGCTGCCCACACTGTTGTGTGAAAATTCTCACCATTCTAACGCAGTAAGTAGGGCATAATATTTATTCCTTGCTCTGTATTTGAATGCTAGAAGTTTGTACGCTAACTTTTTAGCAACCGTTCACAGGGAAGTTTAAATCCGTCTAAATCATGCTCCGCCCATTAACAGTTAATTGAACATTATGTTACGAAATCGAAGAGATTGGTATGCTGTACCTTAACCAGTGTTCCAATGACAGGCTAAAAGTAAGCACGAAGCTAGTCTCTGTTACTAGTTTTGTAGCCAATCTAGAAGCACACCTTTATTGTACCACGTCTTATTCCGATTACTTCACCTGACGGCAATCGATGGCCAAAAGAAAGAACTCGCCGCACTGCATTGCTGACAATGACACAAAGTTATAAGTCGCCAGAGAACAGATGAAATAAGAGATCGTGAAAACCTTTCAGCAAGCAAATCCGCGCTTTATATTTCGCCTCCACTGCTGTGAAATCAACTACCATTTTAGTTGCTCCGACAGCACAGTTTCTTCGAGATTTTACGTTGATAAGCAGTGTTGAAACCAGTTATGACGTTCTTCAAATACTCCCACAAAGCAGAAGAGACAACGAGTGCTTGCGGATTGTAATCATTTGTGGAACGCTAGGGAATTGCAGCGCTTGCTACGTCAGAGGAGCCGCGAAGCTCGCAGTACAGCGACCCCTAAATCTTCGATGCTATTAATGAAATCGTTCAGGCAGGCGAAAGAATTTATCCACGCGTGCTTGAACTCACGCTAGAGTTCAATTAGAGCTCTCTCTTTCTCTCACTGCGGCCATGTAATGTCCCCCCTGCCCCCCCCCCCCTTTTTTTTTTCTCTCTTTAGGTCGTTGTCGCAACGACCAAACTTTTGGCTGCAGCCTGTGTCTTCCCAATTTCACCCGGTATCCCGGCAAATAAATATAAGTGCGGTGTCGGTGGCTGGGACGTGCGTTTCGCATACTGAAGCGTTAAAAGCCAGCGCGCGCACTTCGGTCCTCTTTGCATCGATCACGTGTCCCGGTAGCCGCGCTGGTCTCCACGTTCCGCCGGTAATCACCGCATAAGTGGCTCCAAGGAGCATGCATTCCGCCCGTTTATCAAAAGTGGTAAATCCAGGCCTAACATCGGCGACATTTTGTAGGATACAGGCGAAATTGCCTATCTTGCGACGGCTGGTGCAACGAATAAAGAGGAGAAGTTGGGCCTAAATTAAGGCTCGGACATCCATTACTGCTCATTTTTTGTACTCAAGCACCGTTGCCAAATTTCTGGGGGCTCAAAGACTACTCACGAAGAAAAATAAGATATAAAGCGTATTTTTTTCTACAACGACGTCCTTTTTGCTCGGCCACGGGGCTTTCTTCTCATTTCCCTCACGGTGGCGCTTGCATAAATACCGCATCTAGAAGGTCTTTCTCACGAAAGAATAAAAAATAGAGGTGAAAAAATAGACGTTTTTAGGGGCCCTTCGAGAAATGGCTAGCAATCCCCGGAGGCAGAGGAAATGCAAATAGGCTGTGATGGCTATACTGTATCTTCTTCGGCCGCTTAGCAACAAAGTGACGTCGCTTATTGAACGCAAAGCTTTCCTCGGCTTTTTTTAGCTTTGCCCTTTCGGAACAGTCTGTGACACGCACCTGATTAAAATGTCAGCCTTCTTCGAACCCAAGTAAAAAGATTGTCTCAGCGCAGTAACTTGCCAGTGAATGCTCCAAAGTCCTGATCGTACTTCAACACAGATCTTAACTAAAAATCATCCAAGAAAATGAAAGAAGCCTGAATTCATTAAGACGTGAGGCTTAGAAAGCGCCCCGTGGTTTTATTGTAAAGCCAGGTTAGGTGAAATGTATTTTACTCGGGTCACCAATCCGTGCTTTAATCTGTGCGTGCCATCTTTTCCCAATTTTTTGTCGCGTTATCCTACCTTTATTCGTGCCAAGCAGCCAAGTTGAACTAACACGAAAAGTTTGTCTGGTTGGCAGGTATTCATTAAAAAAGAACGCGAACAATGCAACGAGAAAGGACAAAAATGCACGTGTGTCACCTTTTTTTTTGTCGCCATTTTGTTTGCACTTTTAATATTGAACATGATATGAGCCTGGTTAATTCTCTCCCCTTTCCAATCTCTGCTTTCTTCTTGGGGGTATTTTTTTCCGCTAAAGATATATTTTTGCTGCTTTATATAGTGTCTGCTTAAAGCGTCAACTTGAACGGCCTGACAAAACACTGTCCCAATTCTATCATGTCAGTCAGCTGTTTACTGTTGGAGAGAGAGACACATCCTTCGGAAAAACCCAGCCCCCTCTAGAACCCCCTCATTAGTCTCCTGCTTATGCCAAATCAAGCCTAAGAACTGCTCGGTTTGAAAGCAACTGCATCTCGGATGCTCGTCGGAAAAGCAACGAAGTTGAGGTGTACGATAAGAAAAAAAAAGTGTAGGCATACGAAAAGCATTTCGAAATAGGCTTTGAAACCTATTTTGAAACTCTGAACCGTTCAGCTTATGCTTTCACATTCTTAGCAAGGCGACAAGCGCGCATGAGCACGGAGGGAAGGCCAGTCAACGAGAAAGTGTTCCCGTCAGTCGCAGTAACGGCATAACGGTACAACTAAAGTTTCTATTATAGTCTGTGCAGCAAGCTCTAATAGCTATGCTCGTACTACGACTTTTTCGAATGCCCAGCTTTTTGTGAGCGCAGGTAGCGCCCATTACACAGCGGCCCTGTGGCGCCAAAGGAAGTCAAATGGGCCTGCTATGGAAAACAGCAAGTAGCCTATACTGGATACAAATTTACGTTCGACGGGTCTCGGAGTGAGCAGAATTTATAACGAGGAGGTTATGCTCCAGCGCCCGGATAACTGAATGCTACTTTATGGAACTGCCGTGCGTTCCAACGTCGCGGTGTACCGCAAAGAAAAAAACAAGACAATTTGTCGCAAAAATTGCTCTCACGGAAGCCGTCATTTGTCAAATGGCTCGGCGTATAGCGACCTCTCAGGGCACGCAAACGCGCGTGCTAAGAGATTTATGACGAAGCTCGAAATTGCGCCGCGCCAGTGAAAGCTTCGCTGAGCCAAATGGAGGAGGCGGCTTGGAGTACGGCTTTACAAAATGTCACTTGCAAATGACGTTCAAGGTTTTAAAGCGTAAAATTACTATACCGATATTGGGCAGCACAGAACAGCGAAGTAATATTCGGAGAAACATTGTTTTAAGACGAGCAAGCTGTTGGAATGTTGTTGGAGTATATGCAAAACGTTGCAAAATTCAGTCTGCCTAGTAGTGTCTTCTAAGACATCTGAAGCGTCAACGAAGGCGATTTCGGCCAAAACTGTGTGGGGTTCAAAAACACGCGACGGATTTCGCGTGAGATATCAGAATAAGAATTGACACCTCGAATCTTCTATGTGTGGTAAGCTGCGACGGATATATCAACTGTGTATCTTTTTCTTTTTTGACCATGCATGGTACCTGGTGCTAGAGCCCTAAGCAACTCCCATACACTTCGTTTTAGCTCTGTTGAAGGGACAAGCTAGAGGTATACGCCAAAGCGTAGCTTCCAAATGACGTCCGACCCTTGGAGCAAAACACAATATAAGAAAAATAAAGTAATAGGAGGCAGGAACATCAAATTATTCATCAAAACTTCTGTGGTTCGAGAACCAAAGGCAGTGAAAAAGCTCGTTGCAAGCAGCTGCAAGAACTGCCTCAGTCTTGCGGAAGGAAGTACAAGGTTACACTGTCTGGTTGTCTCAGTGTCTTTTTCTAACATGCCGTACATAGCAATGTAAGCGCGAAGGATATATTGAAAGGAAGTTCACGTCCAGAATACTTTCACTACGCTAAGCCCCGACTGCCAAACCGACCGTGTCGTGTTTCTTTGCTGGTTGCACTCTGGCACCCGATACTAGGGCGCTGAGTTTGTTGGCGCGCTAAAATAAAAAAAAAAGAACTATCGCTGAGCGCCGTCATGGCTGCGCTGAACCAAATGGAGATGGTGGCTCGCTGTTTGGCTTTGAAAAATCTTGCTTAAGCATGACACTTGAGGTTTGAAACAACCCAGATAAAACAAGAGTGAGCCGTGTACGCATTAACAACAAAACTAAAATAACCGGAGCTATCATGAATGAGCCGAGAAACCTTCACCAAATTTCACTGATAATCTCACTGATCACTTCAGTGACCAGTAAAATGATCAATAAAACTTCGGCTTATGCAGCGGCAGTGGGTGCGTATAGAAGTGGGAGCTGTCTCAGTAAGGCGCAAGTTTGACAGATGATGCAATGTTTGAGCTGCCTGACACTGACTCTTTAATTCGTCGAAATTAACAATTTCGGGCAATACATAGTGGGCAAAATGTACATGAACTACTAAGCATTCTACGCCGAGAAGTAATAAACATTTCAAAATATTTTACTCTGCACATCCACAACTGATAAATCACCTGTGCACCTAGGTCCCTCTTTACAATGCGCGGCACCCTATACTATAAAGTACCAAATTTATTTGTCGGAGTGGCTTCATGAACAAGACCAATAACAAGCAACCGGATTGCCAGCATACCAAGTGCTAAGTTTTCTGGCCATGTGTTCGATGTGTGCAACACTGCGCTCTTACAGCTTTGCTACCAAGATGCAAAAGGCAGGATAAAGCATGATAAGTGAACAGCCAAAGAGTTTCATTCCAGGGAGTGGCGTGTTCAGATCCCAGTTGTCCTCGTACACGCATCCACACGTCTTAAGAGGACGCAAGCAAACGTGTAGTAGGAAGTGCTTTATAAATAAGAAACTCCTTGGCCTTTCAGCGACACGAGTCAAAGCCTCAGGCCGAGCGCGGTTTTTTCAAATCAAATAAAGCACTGATCGTCAGCCGGACGCCACTGGTGGCGTGCCGAGAGCCCAGTTCGCTCTAGCCGAACCGATAATCCTATAGCAAGACGAATAGACCGGCGAGCGCGGCTTCCAGGGTATAGACGCCAGCAGAAAGTGCGCCCGTGAAAGAGAGAGTGCGAAGGAAAAAAGAAGGACGAAACGCAAGATACACGCAGACAGCTTTCAGAGTACGAACACGGCGCCAGGGGAGAAAGAATGGACCGCAAAGGCCGCTCGTCAGTTGGTAAGGAAGAAGGAAAGGGTTCGCGGAGTCCTTTTCACAGACACGCGGCGAGTTAGCGCGGCTGGCTTGACCGGCCAAGCGAGCGGTCAGGGCTACGGACTGCGCCAGGGAAAAAAAGAAAGAAAGCGTAGCCTTAAAGGGCTCTCTTATCACCCGAGGGTAATATGGGGATTGATAGGTGCTCTTCCGTGGCGGCGATGGTGGGCGCGCTAAGCACGGACTCCCTTAGAAAAGGAAAGTCAATGGACACAAACGAGCCGCTGCTCCTGTCGATTCGCAATCCAGGGAGAGATAAGGAGGTGAAAGAACACCGCTCTAGGTGCCCTCCGGTGGTACCTGCCAGTGCAAAGAGAGAGAGAGAGAGAAAAAAAAACTTTTCTCGCTGACCAAGCGGAGTGCATTTGTACAGACTTGCATTCACTCTCACGTTCTTTCTTTTTCTATCACTCTGAATGTCAGGCAGAAAGAACGGAGTGGCCTCCGGGGATAGCACAGTGGTCAGCCTCGGCTTACTTTGATTTCGGTCTTACCTTCACGGTTATATGTCCAGGTGGCGCTGGGGGGCTGCTCTCTTGTACAAAGGGCAGCATTACACTTTTTTTCATTTTTGTGATATTCAGATTTTTAAGAAATAAGTGTCTCACAGGTTTCGAACAAACGGGGCACTAGGTGACACTGTAAACTTTTTAAAGTAAGCGTTGCTTCCTGATTCATCTCACTCAACTGCCTGGTCAACGACCGTTTCTATCATTTTGTTCCGGCGCTGTCAGTTCTTTTTCCCGGAATCTCCTAGCAGGTATGTTGAGGCAGGTGCCTTTTTGTGCGGCCGTATAGCTATGTGACTTCTTACTGTCGGCACAAGTGATCCCATTGGTCACAAGTAAACAAAAGCGGTGGTTATCAAATAACTCACTATCTGCCTAGTTAGTAACGAGCCCTGTCCCCCGGCGTGCTCCCAAGTGTCTGCCAGGTACAGCCTGTCACTATCCAGATGTCGGCACGAAATGAAACAAAGCGTTGAAATAACCTAAATACAAAGTTTCTCGCCTTTTCTAAAACGAGTTCATTCTTTTAAAGTAATGCGAACATCGTGGTACGTATGAAGCATGAATGTAAAAATGTGACACGCTTTTAATAGAATAATTTGTAGAGACTGAGAGTCAAAACAAAAGCTTCATGAGTCCGTTATCACTGGTCCCGTGAACGTCAGCACTCGAGTGAAAAACGTTAAAAGAATACGTAGCAGTTGGTAATGTTTGTTAAACTGCTGCAAGCATCAGCAGTCTCTTTGAATAGCTTTATGCCGGAACGCGCGATACTACGATTCATAGATCCCTGGGAATCCTCACATCCCTCCTTCCTCAATGGTACAGAGGGTAAGCGATGCGCCACTGCTCTGCGATGGCAGGTGCTGCCACCGGTAGGGCTTGTGAGACCCAGGTTGCTCTTCGGGAGCAACCTCTCGCGACCAATCATTCATTTAACTGTCTCCTGCTACTGTGGCCAGCTTGCTCACAATCCGCTGGGCAGGTTGTGATGACGCCACAACGTCACGTGACCTAGATGGCCCACCTAGGTTGCTTCCAACGTTGGTTGCTTCTCCGGGAATGTTTCGCTCAGAAGGCGGACGCCGGCGACGACACGGACGAAGACGACGCTGGATTTTCTGCAGAGCGGGAATCGCGTTAAACGTTCACAAGGCTGCAGCGACACTGGAACGATGTTTAATCGCTGCTTGCTCTTCATGCAGCGTACGCTCCTTTTCGAATGCCAAGTGTTTCTTATCGGATGATCGCTTTCTGCTGCTGCTTCCTTACCTAGATAGTCTTGTGGCCCTGTGTGCGCACGCATTGCATTGCGCAAATGCGTCATCTGTTAAGAACTAGCACCCGAAAATTAAGTCTGTGTGACCTCGCGATGTTTCATACTCTTGGCTCAGAATAGATAATGACGTCATCAGTGACCCAGCAGCAATATCAGATGCTTCCAACAACCATTTCCAGTCTGTATTTTTATCGATAACAACTTCATTGCGACACTTTCCAGTATAAATTTTTATAAAGAAATCGGTGACGTTGAGATAATTAGTGAAGACATTCTAAAGCTTATATTAAACTTGGATGCTAATAAATGCAGCGGTCGGGAAGGAATACACAATGCGTTCCTGATTTGTTATTCCATGCGGTCATCAAAATATCTGACGGTCACATTCCATAAATCCTTATAATCTGCTACAGTTCCTTCTTTCTGGAAGTCAGCCAAAGTGCTTCTTTTTTAGAAATCTAGAGATAACAAAGTTTTTCGAGCTATAGGCCAATTTCATTGGCTTGGCAGTCATGCATAATGCTGGAACGCGTCATTAATAAACATATTACGCTTCTTCTGCGATCACATAACTTCCTGTCTAACTTAAAACATAGGTTGAGGCGCGGGTTTAGCCCGGTAATGCAAATAGCTGCGTTCACGCATGACATTTCACTTAGACTTGATGTTGGCAGCCAGGTTGATGCCATATTTATAGATTTGTCCAAAGCATATGACACCTTATTACATTCTGAACTTCTTGCTAAACTTAATGGTGCACTAAGTAATTCTCACTTAGTCAACAAGATTTCAAGATTTCTCTAATTTCTCCCCCATTTCGTCTCTTACTGTTCGGCAGCAGTCTTACTGTTGATGTGACATCATGAGTGCGCCAAGGCTGCGTCCTTGGGCTGCTACTCTTTTAATATAAAGAAATAATTTGCCACTTAACATTTCTTCAAACATTCGTTCCTATGCTGATGACTGCGTTTTATATGAAGGTATTAACTGTTCTAACGATCATTATCGCTTCCAAGAGTCGTTTCTTAGTTTTTACAATTGGTGCGACACCTGGCAAACGAAAAAAACTTTGATAAAACAGTCATAATTCCTTTCTGTAACAAACCTTGCCCCTCTATTTTTAGCTACTCTTTCAATGATGGTGCTGCTGATAAGGTCTCAGAGTATAAGTATCTTGTAATTTTTGAGCTTATGTCATGGTCTAATACATTAACTACATATGTAGTAAAGCCGAAAAAATTAGGTTACCCACGGCGTACGCTAGCCCATTCTTCCAAGGACACCAATTTACTAATGTATAAATCTATAATCCGTCCTGTTTCTGAATTTGCATCTGTTGTTTGGAACCAGCACAGGTAGTTAGATAATAACAAGTTAGAAACAATCCAGAAAAAAGCTGTGCGATTCATATGCCGTGGTTATGATCGCGACTTTTCTCCATCTTCCACACTTTCTTGCTTGAACCTTACCTCGCTCTCGCCATGTCTCCGCATCGAATCATTAAAATTCTTGCATTGCATCGTCAATTCTTCGGTTAGGCTCTAAAACAAAAAATATATTAACTTCGCGCCTGCATCATCAACGAGATGACGTCACGTTTTAAACTTGATACCCTACAATGCCCGCGCTAACATGCTCAAATTCAGTATTTTTCCTCGGTGGATTGAAGACTGGAGTTCATTACCTGGGTCCATTCGCTCATGTTCATCCTAAAGTTTCGTATCCGCCATCCTAAAGTTTCGTATCCGCCATCCATGATGCATAATTCTGGTCAGTTTTGACTGTTGTTCTTGATTTTTGCTTTTTATCCGTGCGTTATTTTCTTTGAAAAAGTGTTCATTTGTGCTTAGCGCTGTCTGTTATACTCCAATGTGTTTGTTGTACTTTTTGTAACTTACTAACGCCATAGCGCATATTAGCGCTGCAGTATGTACAAATAACTAAATAAAAATAAATGTAGTCGACTTGCTTCTCCCGCGTACTCTCGTACATCATTTGTTACAGTTGTGTTGTTCTTACTGCCACAGTAATTAATTACAGCTTGCTCCAAGCACAAGGTGGTACTCTGTCACGAGGACGAGAGGATGAAAGCCACACTAACCTTCTCGTCCTTTGCCCCTTTCCGAAGGACCATGCAAGCACCGTGCAATATTGTTAGCATAAAATGCAAGGAAATGTACGACTGACTTTGAGAGAGGTCGTCTGCTCGCAACGAACTCCGTTCTGATGATGATGATGATGTTGACGACGACGGCGAAACTGCTATCCAGAGAAACTTCGCGTAACTAAAATAGATGTCTGTAAATTTTTACCTCAAACATGGTGCTATTTTATAAGTTCTCTAGTACTGTCGATGGGCGAAGAAACCTCACTTACCGAAATTCCATCAAGGGTTAAAGATCCCCAGGGTACCCTAGATAAACGTGCGCCGACGGTAACCCTTGAAGGCCCGGTCCTTACCGAGAACACGAAAGCGAATAGCTAATGTGTTCTTTTATTAAGAACCTCAATATACACGTTCGCTTTTTCATGCCTTAAAAACTCATCAAAACAGTGGCTCCTCTCCCCGCAATTTTTTGTATTATTATTTTTTAACTAGCTCTTACACGGACCAGCTTCCATTCTTTCTCTCTCTCTCTCTTTTACTGCGGCGGCACGTGAGCAAAATGCCGGCGTTATCTATGTGAAGCCTCGGTGGGTGAAGCCTCCACCCTTCAGAAGCGCCACCCACCAGCCACCTCCCTACAGCACCTATAGCTAGGAAAATAAACAACCACCTACCCACACGCCGACACCCTACTTCCATCCACCCGAATATACCCTCCAAAAGAGCCACCTACCTCCATCCTCCCGAAAGCCTACACTGGCTAGAAGGAGAAAGTCAACTGTCCTCCAGAAGCACAACCCAGCTAGTCACCATAACCCACCTCCTGCCCACCGCTGCCCTCGATGCGCCTAATAAAATAATTCATTATAGTAAAACCATAAAAGTAATCATAGAGGGTAAACACAACTGCTTTCGCAGCTTTCTCGCACCAGGTTTCGTGATCGTCAATTTTTCCCCCTTTTTTCACGCAACGATTTATCTCTACTAGTTACTGCCGTTCTATAGCCTCCTTTTAGCAGCGTGAACGCCACAACCCTTTCACTATCCGGTCTCTTCAAGGGCACTTTTTATCGAATCAAATGAACCATCCTTCCCCAGGACGTGCTTAGTTAACGTTGACGTTTAGAGCGCAGCCCGACTCGCAATCCTTCCGCTTCTAACCGGACCCTCTCGCCGTTAAATTTCATTGAGTTGGCAGCACTGAGGAGCCTCTGCCGCAAAATGTGGACGCGGGCTGCGCTGTATACAGAGTGCCTTTTCGACAGTCCATTGACATCGGCGAAGCTGCGCTGAGCACAGAAATAGATGGAACCGAGTCCATATCGCGGAGTGCGCCGGACGGACAGAGAGGGCGCTGCCTGCGCTTTATTAGCCGAGAGACCGGTCCTCTCTTCGGACCCGCTACAAAAAGCAAAGCGAAGATAGTGAATTCGAAGTATAGTCACACACACAAACGTCTATAGACCATGAAAGGCACGCAGCGTTGGACAAAAGAACAACTCCTCAAAGAAAGAGAGAGAGGGGGAGGGTTGTGAGAAGAGGTCAGTACAGAGGCGCCTTGGCGACCTTTGAAAGGAACTCCGCGACCCGAGACTGGTAGGTGCTTTTGTGGCGTAG
Source organism: Amblyomma americanum (assembly GCA_030143305.2). Taxonomy (NCBI): domain Eukaryota; kingdom Metazoa; phylum Arthropoda; class Arachnida; order Ixodida; family Ixodidae; genus Amblyomma; species Amblyomma americanum. The sequence goes on along the minus strand of JARKHS020025879.1, from coordinate 212,295 downwards.
ACGCGGTGGGGCGGTACTATATCTTTTAGAAATGTGATTTCACTCCTAAAACCTCCTGCGGCTGTGTTTCTTTTTTGCTCGAGGGCACCCATCTTCAGAGTCCGTTCGTTTAATGTCGAGTTTATTCTGAGTCTCTCCCTCTCTCGGTACGTCTTTCTTTTTCATCATTTCTTCTGCCGTTTTTTTTTTTTTTGGCATGTTCAAGCGTGACTACAAAAACGAGAAACTTAGAGTCTGGCGAGTGACAGAAATACATTGAGCGCTTTTCAGGTGATCGAAAACTATGGATGACTTACGTCTTTCAAACTTTTTGTGGACGCACAGAGCTGTTCATTGCGCTGTGTGCTTAGAAAATGGAGTTTTGTGAGAGTTTTTAGTTTCAGGCGTTCTTCACCGTTTCCTTTTTGACAGAGTGTGAAGAAATTCACTAGGCAATGTTCTTTATGATGGTGCTAAGTCAGGCAATCGAGCTAAACGCTGAAAGTATTGCCTGAACATGCAGTTTTTTGGTGATTGAGGTGGCACGTTAGCATTGCAAGTATCGTAGAAACTTAACGCAGATGTTAACAGCCTTTTTCTTCCCGCTAAGGAAGTGGAAAATGCAAGTAGCGTGCAGCACTTTTTATGAACGTTTAAGCAATGCCAACGGGTGTCGCTGCACACCTCGCGATTTTGTTTACTTTTCTCGTGGCCAATGACTTAGGCTACGAACTCACGAACACGGTTTTTCGAACCTCAAAGGCTTCCTTGTAACTTAATTGAGCTTCGATATATACGCCGACTGTTCATACTGTACATCCTTTCTGATAATGAATCGCTCCTTTGAAGTAGCCCTTAACGCGTCTTACAAAATTTGAACCTTAATACCCGCGGATGTATACTTCTTAGCAAGGATTAAAGAAGCCTCGCAACATCTAGTAGACTTCTGTTTCTTCTGCCTTCTTGTACACCTGTAATGCTAGCCTGCTGAAAGCCACAGCGGCACGGTCAGCGAACTGCGGCGCGGTTTTATTGCCCAATACTGCGTCAGTGTGTTGCCATTTTATTTAAATATTTTTTACAATGAAAACTGTATAGGAGACTTTTTACAGTGTAAATGACCTCGTTGTATACCGTACAAAATACTGCCGTGCTGACTTGTTGACACAAGAAGGATGTTGGTGAGTCGGAAGAGGGCGCTCACGGGAGGATTTATCTAGTGTTATCTATATATGCTCCAGTAGATTTATCCTTTGAACTACACCACATGGACACGGGCATTGACAAATCCGAGGGTTATGCTTTCAACGCAAATGGCTCCAATCACTGCAGCGATCTGAAGGGGGTGTCAATAAACTGCATTCCTCCATTTGTCCCTTCACGGACACGCGACCCAGGTAAAAGTGACCCACTCGCCAGCTACTTGGGTATTTGGGTAGTGGGTCCTGATGAACGTCCGCTCCCGACCGGGAACTAACTGTAGTCTCCTTTCCCACAATGATAGAGGCTGGCAGTGGAGTTAGTCTTCTTGAAGGCAGGGTGTAACTTAAAGCGTTCGAGTGTCACCTTGAGTGACGATCATGGGTAGTTTTGACGCTTGCGCGAGCACCGCAAAGGATAGCGAGGGACTAAAAGAAACACAAAAATGGGACAGCAAGATAGCTCCGGCGCCCCTTCACGTGCCCATGGCACAGGATTTCGCGTAACTTGTTGATGTAAAGAGGCGAGCGCGCTTGTCTAAAGCGCTATAGCGATGATGTGCTGTGAAGGAATTAAGTGAAAACTTAACGCAACTGCCTTGCTAGTAGCAAGCTGCTTGTACCTGCATCGGCACGTATATCTGTCTAGCCGCGCGCGAACGTAAGTACTGTCTGCAAAACTCAGTGCCTGCATTGAAATTTCTCTTCCTTTAGTCCGCAAAGCACCGCTCTAGAGTTCAGGAAAGTGTGTTCCTTGGTGGTTAATATTTCGCCTCAGGTTATTGTCTCCTCGCCACCTGCTGCTAAACATGTTAGCCGATAACCGCTTAACTTCCCTCAAAGACTGTCATTTCTTGGCCGCACCTGCGAAAATTCCGGTTCAGTAAAGCCACAAGAAATTCGTGGGAAAAGAAACACAGCAACATCTTTTCAGACAGTACGTCAGCGAAGAAACCCGCAGTTCCAAAGCGAAATTAACTCCAGTAGATGGACTCCGCGTATTGTATGTAGCGCGTTATACGTCCAACAACCGTCGGATTGCAAGCAGCGAAATAGTGTTTTTTATATCTCGCTTCAGGAGATGACGAGATATCGATTCTGCCTCGGGCGTCCGCTGAACGAATTAGCGCCCGAACGACGCCAGCAATAGAATTGACTTTTCGCGGAACTACGGCTCGAAGTTGACGTTCACTTTCAACCACCTGGGGCTCTTTCTTTTTCGTGGGCTGCCGCTTCCTTACTGGCTCCACCGAGCAACCTATATCTCGTTACGGGTCAGCGGTCTTGGTCTGCGGGGTTCACATTTAGCGGCATATATACTACAACGTAGCTCCGCCTTTCTACCGCATTCCTCCGTGAGGGTGATCCCGTGTTTACATGTTCTCCCGCGCAGATAGAAAGACCTTTATCACGCGTGGATATCACATTTTCTTTATTTCCTTGATTCTTCCGCTATCGGCTAGTGCAGGCTGGCGGCACCCGTGTTCGATTTCCTATGGACTCCTTAATGCAGCTGTCGCGACGAGCGTCAACGCAGAAGAACAGCGGCGCGAGGAAACGAATTTCCTCTGCGCAACGCGCTTCCGACTTCCGCAGGAAGTGCGATCAAAAAGGGAAGTGAAGCAAAATGAGAAAGGAATGCTGTGTCATGTCACGCGACGACGTATGTAATTGGCAACTCGCGTCAACTGAAACAGCTCCACGCCGTTCAACGAATAAGCAGCGCGCGCGGAAAAAAAAAATCTCCGAACTGCTGCTCTTTTCCTTTCTTTGTCTTTTGTGTTTCCTTTCTGCATATTTTCCTGCCGCTTTCAATCAGGTATGGAGCGCATTTTCTCTTCTGGAGATAACTGCCAATTTTACTCTTCCTCGACTTTTTCACATGCCACGGTCTGTACATAGTACAGTTGACGCGCAAACGAAGTCTGTTCGTGAGTGACCGAGTGTGTTAAGAGGGGTAAAAATGCGGTTCAGGCATCCACGGATTACTGATCCGGAGTTCCCGGGGTTCGAACCCGACCGCGGCAACTGCGTTTTTATGGAGGCAAAACGCCAAGGCGCCCGTGTGCTGTGCGATGTCAGTGCACGTTAAAGATCCCCAAGTGATCTAAATTATTTCCGGAGCCCTCCACTACGGCACCTCTTTCTTCCTTTCTTCTTTCAATCCCTCCTTTATCCCTTCCATTACGGCGCGGTTCGGGTGTCCAACGATATATAAAACAGATACTGGGCCATTTCCTTTCCTCAAAAACCAGTTATTATTATATTATCATCATCATCATCATCATCATCATCATCATCATCATCCACGGGTCACACGACCAGTGGACGACTGCAGGCAGAGCGTGTTAGGAAGCGGCCAAGGGGCATATGGTGAGCCTCGTCGACCCAGCACGAGAACGGTGTAGACCAGCACCGTGTTTACAAACTAAACGGGGGGTTCGCGGCAGGCGGTTCCGACTGGGGGTGAAAAGTAGGCTTAGCGCCCATAGAATTAGATGGAAGAAAAAGTTTTCAAAGCAGTTTTCTGGTATCGCAGGGCACCTGCAATGTCGTCCCTGCGTTAAGAAAAACCAAATTCATTCTAGAACAGATTCTGAAAGTATGAAGTGTCATTTCAAAGGCGATGTATATTTAAAACACCTACGGATCGGACTGACTTCCGCCTGCAGGTACGGAACGAGAGAGCGGCCCACAGAAACGCAAATAAACAAAAAAAAATCAGATATTTTTTTCTCGTTTCACGGAGTACTCATGGAGGCGGCTGTTTGTTAACAGTTGGCGAGAGCTCTAAAGAAGAGTGTGACAAAGTATGCTACGTCATTTCGAAGCTATCTTTGTAAAATGCCACGATAAATGTGTTTTATGAAGATGGACACACCCCAAAAGGCGCTCTATCTGCTGGGTGTTTCCTACTCGTTGACAAACTCGAAGGCGAGTTCTATGCGCCAAGTGCGTTCTGAAGCAACCGACCATAGCCGTGTTCTCTAGCACTTCCAAGCTCGTAAGCAGGCTATTTATAAACACACTTTAGCGTCACGCCGCACCTGGGAGTGTCCACTAGCGCGAATCGAGCAGATTACACGTACACACAGCGGCGCGTGAACTCATCCGTGGAAAACCCCCGCCTTGAAACGGCGGCCAGAAACATCGAAGGTGACCAGCGCGAGCCCCACGGTTGTGGCAACTCCCGAAAAGCCCGCTCTGTGTCGAAGCGGACCACGGGTGCCCGTCGGTCTGCACACCGCTTGGATCGGGCTGCAGCCGACGTTCGAGGCAGTAAATCCACGCGGAGCGCCCAAGCGATTGCCGCCAACGACGAATGTGCTGCGTATACGCTTCGCGATGGCGTCGGAGGTGTCATTAGCGCAGGGAATTGTGCGCGCGGCTGCGGAAGCGGGGTTCACATGCGTCCAACTGCTCCTAATGACTCACGGTGCATGGTTGGGTGTAGAGTGAATTACCTGCACTTTCTCTGACCCCCACGATGAAGCCTTTCCTTCCCCGTCCGAAAATTATGCGGCACACCCATTTCTCTGCGAACAGATCGCCTGTCAAGCGAAGGTTAGACTCAAGTCCGAAACGCCCAGATCTTACGAGCATGTGATTGCGAGCCCATGTGCGCGTACAATCCACATACAGGTGAAGACAGTGCGCGGTGGTGGGTGCGCTATACACGGTGCCACTTAAAGCGGCCTAATATAGCCATAATGAGCATGTGATATAAAGCGGATGAAGAGCGTAGTGCAAGTCGCATGCTAGTATGATGAAGACTTAAATAAAACGTAGGGTAAAGGCCAGATGGCGCTCCAATGAGAAGGTCATTAAGCTCCCGGGGGGTATCTAATTGTAGCTGGGTAAAGACGTGTAGCGTTAAATCAATGCCGCCAGTAACCGCAGAAAAGTGACGAAAATAAAAATGACCTGAGTCTGCTTAAGGTTCAATCTAGAGTGGTGTATGTTTCAATAAGAAAAGCTCGTAATCTAATAAGCCTCTAATATGAATCATTAACAAGTAACCAGGAGCTTAATTAGCTGTTAACATAATTTGTTACGTTCTACGAACGCACTTCTTGTGTTGCTGGTAAACTGGCAATGCATACTTGAGGCAAAACAAGCCTCAACGCAATCGTATATAGCTTTGGGAAAGACAGCACAAATTTGTGACTTTTTGATGCGGTCATTTCCAAAAGATGTGGTCTTTTTGGCAACTGTGATAGATGTAACGCAAAACAAGTATGAAATGAATGAAAGACTGTATTTAGTTCACCGAAAGGAGCGCATCAAGCGTGGATTAGGGGAAAAAATTAATTCTCAAAAAGAATAAAATCAATTATGCAAGAGCCAAACACGCTAACAAATTGCGCATTATTCGAGGATTCAAAGGGGCTCTTCATGCAAAGTTAAGAATCTTTTCATTTATACAGCCGCGCGGTCAGAAGTATAAAAAAAGCCCTACCATGTTCAATTATGTATATGCTGGACAGTGTGGCAGAAATGAGAACATAGAAAGAAAGGAAGGATAAAATTTGTTCTCGAAGGGAATAATAATAATAATAATAATAATAATAATAATAATAATAATAATAATAATAATAATAATAATAATAATAATAATAATAATAATAATAATAATAATAATAATAATAATAATAATAGGTTTTTGGAGGGAAAGGAAATGGCGCAGTATCTGTCTCATATATCGTTGGACACCTGAACCGCGCCGTAAGGGAAGGGATAAAGGAGGGAGTGAAAGAAGGAAGGAAGAGAGAGGTGCCGTAGTGGAGGGCTCCGGAATAATTTCGACCACCTGGGGATCTTTAACGTGCACTTATATCGCACAGCACACGGGCGCCTTAGCGTTTTTCCTCCATAAAAACGCAGCCGCCGCGGTCGGGTTCGAACCCGTGAACTCCGGATCAGTAGTCGAGCGCCCTAACCACTGAGCCACCGCGGCGGGGCATCGTAAACAAATTTATAAAGTTCGTTTCAGTTATCAGCAGTAACCTCATAGAGCTAGAGTTTCTACGACTTGGCGAGAGAACTTCCGAATGACCATTGCTTCCAGGTTAAGTTGTTTTCTTTTTGCTTGTAACTTTCACTCGCCCAGTGCCTTTCTATACACTCCGTCGCAGCCAAGAATATTTCCCCTCCCCATCATAAAAGTCAGCGCCGGCAGTACTCGGGAAATTCAGTCGATGCTGCATAATCATATGTACAAAAATTCCAAGCCACTACGCTGGCACTCAGTTAGATTGTTTTTGTCGCAATTTCTCGCGCTTAGTGCTAGCCATGTAAAGTGGCGGACAGAATAATAGGGATCACACTACGGCGCTCCAGCTGTTCCCGCTCATTGAGTAACACAAATAGAAAAGTCTGTTGACTTTAAGCGCAAGCGCCCAAGCGGCATTTAATTGCGTAAGGGTCAACCATCCATTAATTTTCACTAGGTAATGTTCCAGAAGAGTTTTACCGGCGAAGCGGAGTAAATATTATTATATCCGCTACTCAGCGTGTAGAGTACTGTCGTAGTTCACGCTAAGGAACAACAATAAAAATCTGCTCCTCCTTTTGAGTGCAAGCCCCGAATAATGACGCGCTTCACTGCTTTCGTGATGCCTCAAGGACCATAGAAGTCTGACAGGGCGGCCACAGGCTAGGGCAATTTTGCTTTCATTGCGGAAACTTATGACATGGTCCAGCAGTTTGTAGTCGATGGCATCGCCAATATGGTTATCCGGTGCAGTTAATGCGGCAAATCATATTAATGTCATGCTGAGGAATATTGAGGCCATGTTGAAATATATCAGCGTCTGCCAGACAAAGCAGAGCTATTCCCCAGCATTTCTCGGAGCTTAAATAAAGTATTATTAAAAAAAAATATAAGGCAGCTACCGTACAATAGATGGCATTTAGACTGAGGTTCCATGCGGCACGCTTTTGTCTTTGTAGAGCGTTGTGGACAAGGGAATGCCGCAAAGAATTTTCTGAACAAGTGCAGTTGTTATGAGGAGGTCCCTTATCTTATTCGACAGCATGCAATTTATACGCAGCATAAACATCGATTTACGATTTGTTCATCAAAATTTCTTCCGCACACTAGGGATATTCAGTGTTAGCAGTGTACTGAATAAGTAACAGAAAAAACTTCTCTAAAAAAACTTGCTGCTTCTGCAAAATTTTACTTTAGCGTGTACCCAACTCCGGTCGATGCGACGTGGTTATTTCCTGGCGGATATAGATTCTCTGAGGGACAGGGTTTGGTCGAAAAGCAAACTTGATTTTTTAATGTTGTCAGGGCAGCACAACATATAGGACGTCATTTAATTTCCTTTTATGTACCCAAATAACTACTTTGCTTGCATATTGAGCGGGGCAACGCTGATAAGGCGATTTAGTTTGTTAAACCTCCCGGTGCCATCACATGGGAGAGTTCTTTGCCCTGCAGTTGGCGTAGTCAGATTGATGATGATGATCTTGAGATTAATGTGCGTCTACGGTGGTGTCCTGGCTTGGATATCACACGCCAGACATACGATTAAACGGCGAAAAGCACAGCGTTATGTAGCGCCTAATTGGATCGATTTAGGAAAACACAGAAAATTTTGACTGAAATGTCCAGCATTTGTTGCGCGGATACCATGAGGTACGAACCTTCGAAAATTATTTGCTGCGCAAGTCTCTTTAAAGAGATTCTGCGGACAAATTGAAGCGTGCCTGTATCGAGTGACTACCCTGTTATATATAAGAAAATACTATTATTAAAAAAAAACGGGTTTTTATAAGCTAGAGAGCAACAACAAGAAAAGAAACAAAGCACAGCTGTAGTGAGACAGTTAGTTGCCCGTTTGTTCTTTCTTCGTGTTTTCTCTCATCCGAATATTAGAGAATTCTTGTAGGTGAATTTCATGACTGTTTCCAAACGTAGTGGTTTCTTCAAATTTTACTGAGCACCCCTCTTTACTAGGCTTTATGCAGGAAGCTTGTGCATCTGTGGGGCTTTTGACAGTTAGATTTTCTAACGAGTGCTTGTTTTCTTCTCGCGTACAGGGATTTGATAACGTTGCTCTTTCCGTCGCCATTGTATCGTTCTGTGTAGCTTCAAGGGTGATGAAGTGTTAACGTGAGTGTGCAAGATACCGATCCTTCCTTGCACCGAAACGTTTTTCTACAAATTACACACCGAAGCTCTACCGGTTAACACGTGGCTCCACAGGAAAAACATCTTTGTGCCTTCTGTTAACTGCCTCAGTGCAATGTACCTGAAATCATTAACACTGTTTTATTAACTTCAAGGATTCGATTTTGTTTTGGGATGTGGTGCAGAGGACGCTCAAGAGGGACTTTGATTTAAATGTCTATATCGTTCGTCACCTTACGGTTACTCAACCTGATTACGAACCATATGATATATTTTTTCCTCATTGGACTTCATAGCCTGTAGAAAACGCTCATGCTGGACCGCAACGCTGGACTTCTTGTTTTAGCCAGTAGCCATTTCAGTCGAATGATGCTCCAACTCAGGGACATTTGCGATGAGAGGGACTTTCTACCGGACTGATTTCGGCTGTTGATGCGGTGTCTATCTTAGCCACCCTTTTAGCTGTGTTGTTTTCAGTCTAGCTAGTGCAGTGCCGTCACTATCTGCGTTCTTTGTAAATAATCTATATATATCCACTTTCTGTATATACATAACCTCGTTCCTACTGGGATTCACAGCTAATCTCCATGAGGCGACAAACCCAGTGTTTGCTCGGGCTCAAGTCTGCAGCATTTCTTAGTTTGCAAAACCTTCCTATGTGCTGCAGGTTATCCACTGTGCGAGGAAAAAAGTTCAGGTGATGCACAGAATATTTGCTACATTCGTATGGCGTTCACAATGGGAACCGATGCGTCGCGATGACGTATTTCTTTCTCTAGAGTCTGGTAGAATAGGTCTTGTTCACTTACTCGTGCATCAGCTTGTTTCGCCTTTTTTTTCGTTTTCAAATAGTCAAACCACCCTTTTTTAGTAGCTGTGCTTATTAGGCGTCTCAGTGCTCATCTGCCTTTCCTATTCGCACCGACAAGACACACTCTTGAGGGTCCTTAATGGGGATTCCTTAAGGAAGTTGCTGACACCTTCAATTTCCTCACTGTGCGCATTTCTTTAGACTACCAGTATCGCCTTTTCAGAAGGCAGATGACTCAGGCACTTACAGAGTATTTGTTCCCTGTGCCGTTGTATTGGCAACCTTTTCTGGAGTTACTTGACACCAGCGTTTTGAAACATTTAGGCGAATGTGCATTTCTTCTGCTGCAGAAACAATCTTCTTTAAACTGCACACATATATGCTATGTTCTGGGACATATTACAACGAACAATTAAGAAGTACATTGACATCACACTCTACAGTATCCGTTTTTTGCCTGTGGAGAAAAACTGTGTTGTGCCATATTATCTATTTATGTTGTTGGGACAATTTATTCTCTGGAAGAGCCGCATGATGGATCGCCGCGCTGAATCGCCACGGTCATCGAAGTCCTTATTTCGTGAGCAATGCGCTGTGGTGCGGGGAGTATATGCTTCCCTGGAAGAGCCGCCTAGCTGGCTCCCCTATCTGGATACATGTGTGTGCCTAAGACTTTTCATGTTTTGGAAAGGTGGGGTAGTGCACGGGCATGGTTTCCTGGTGTTTTGTGGCGTAAGCATGCTTAGATTTTTTTTTTGGACTATTTAGATGCAATAAAGAAAAAAAAAACCTTCATGGCGTATGCGTTCCGTGCCCGAATGGCACACATAGGGCCTGGGTTCGAACCGCGATGCCGTAGAAGTCTTTTTTTCGAATAGTCATTTTTGTACGGACACGCGCTGATGACACGCTCTGCCGACAGGTCCTGTACACGCCACTAATGAGCCAAAAAATGGCAGTAATATATCATCAATTGGAGGCAATGGTTATTACTCTAAAAAAACAAAGCGGGTTTAAAGTGACTTTGAAATCGCCGCAAATTCTTACGATGCCGTCTTCAAGACGGGCACAATCGGTGTGGCCCACTGTGAATGCCTGACGGGTGACAGCGCACCCTATGCTACAAGTCTAACTCCAGCAGTAACTTATCGCGGAAAGCAAAATGAAGAGATCGAGCTTACAAATTTTTTTTCTGGCTCCCTCCTACAGCCGCAGGTGCGCCGGGGGCCCGTTCATCGTTCCTAGTTATGTCTTGAAACACATCTTCAAAGTCGGCAAGGATATCAACCACAGCAGGCGTGGTCATTTCCGAGAGGGCGTCCAGTTGTGTCTTCAGGTTGAAGGTTGGAAATCCTGACATGGAAAGCTGAGCGATGAAGTCACGGCCGCATTTACCGAGTCCTGTACAGTCTAGGATGATCACGAGACAGTCGAAGGATACGCCTTTGTAGGACACAGGCACGTGTAATTCTCCAGCACTGGAAATTTGCCGAGGTAGAATGATAGCAGATGTCACTGGGCTTCAGTGCTGGCTATTGTGGATGCTTCTCGAAAATGTCGTGGTTCTACACACACTGGAGAACCAATATCTAAATGCACTGACACGTCCACACCACCCCAAGTGAAGGTGCGCCTGGTAGGCGGTTCCAGTTTAGTAATACGTGCTCAGTCCAAACATGCGTAGCGTCATCAAAGTCTTCATTAGCGGAGTCGCCTGTTTCCGCAATGGTTCGACCGCGTATGCCTTGAGGTGCAAGCCTATACTTGACCGGGACCGGTGGCAGCGGGCATTACTAAAGCACTTCTTAAAGAAGCAAGATGTGCTCGCTTTCTTCAGCAGTAGCACCGCTCCTTTGACTAGCCACAAGCATTGCTACTATACTTCCTGCTACCGCACTGGCTGAATTCTGACGCCGCCTCGTTTGAAGTTGCATGTCATGCATCAACCTTAAGAACGGCTGTTAGTTCTGAACTTACACTCTCGGCATCTTTTTTCTGCCGCTTCTTCTGCCAGCGCTGTGCCTTCCGCTTCCTCCAGCGATAATTTTCCCGTGGCCAACAAGTGCTTTTGCAACGCGCTAGAACTTACCCCGCATAAATACAATCCCGAATCATTCGGTTGAGCATTGTCCAAAAATTGAAGTTGTCGGCGATTCATCGTATTTTCAGAACAAATTCATGACCAGGCTCATTTTCCTTCTCGAAGCGATTAAAGAACCGTAAACTTGCATGATTTCGTGTCGTTTCGGGTCGAAGTAGTCATCCAAGGCTTTGACGGCTTCGTCGTAGGTGAACGCATTGGGCTTCCTTGGTGCCAATCTTGATGCCAGTGCTTGGACGGTGCGTGTTTTCAGTGCCGCGATAAGCAACGCCCCATTTTTTTTTTGGCCTGGTCGTTGATGCCAGTCGCTTCGAAGTATACGCCTCTGCTTTGATGACGTACATCTTCCAGTTCTCCCTTTGCCGCCGCGGTGACTGAGTGGTTATGGCGCTCGGCTGCTGGCCCGAAAGACGCGGGTTCGATCTCGGCCGCGGGGGTCGAATTTCGATGGAGGCGAAATTCTAGAGGCCCGTGTACTGTGCGATGTCAGTGCACGTTAAAGAACCCCAGGTGGTCGAAATTTCCGGAGCCCTTCACTACGGCGTCTCTCATAGCCCGAGTCGCTTTGGGACGTTAAACTCCCATAAACCAAACCAGTTCTCCCTTTCGTCGTAGTAATCTGGTAGCTGCTGATGCGCCATAGATGCAGGTCTTTCAGCAGCCGCCTTCCGGTCTTCGCCGGTTGGCTTTTCCTTGATTCCGAGGGTTTCTTTCTGCCTCGTCGACAATATTCCATCATAACTCGCGCCAAGCGTGTGCCCCGATCCATGAATCTCACGAGTGAAGGGTAGGCATCATAAGGACGTTTATTGCAGTCGAAGGGAGGGGAGGGAAAGAGCGCACTCATATCGCTTGGTGCCTAGACGCGCTGCTAGGCTGTGCCGCGCAACGATAAGCCTCGATAGGGCGCCTGTCCCTGGTCGCACACTTGGCATAGGCTGACACAGAAAGAAACCGCACGCAGTGCATGAACTTGTACACACTGAGAACATGCGAGCGGCAAAAGAAAATTGAAAATAAAAGAAAAGAAGTGAAAATGATAAACACGAAAGTGCAAAAAATCAGTTGACACAACTCTGCTGTTTAAATAATTCGGAAGAAGGAAAAGTAGCATTTACTTTTCGTAGTTGATTCGAATGTGTGGAACTTCCCACTCTTGCAACAATCGAGTGTTACGCGATTTTCTTCTTTTTGCGAGATGGAAGCTCTAGTAGAGAAGCTGTTATTATACTTAATGACCATTTTATAGCGCTTAATAATCATGGTTTTATGAAGCTCGGGTATTGGGGTTAAACTGAGATCATTAAAGAGAGGTTCGGTATAGCAGCCCTGCGGAGAATTTGCTACAACACGGATTGTTTTCTTTTGAATCCTATGCAGTTTGTTAATGTTAGTTAAAGAGGTGGTTTCCCACCCTAAATGGCCACAGTTAATGTCGGACATGAACAAACTATTGTAAGTTATGAATTTGATGCTTCTTGGTAAATAATACTGTAATTTCTTTAGTACGCCGCACACTCGTGAAATCCTGGCTGCGACCGAATCTATGTGCATGTTCCAGGTCATATATTCTTCAAAGAAAGGGCCAAGACATTTAATAAGAGAGACAAGCTCAATTTGTGATGTTTCATATTTCAATTTTAAATTAGTGCTTATTACGCGGTTTTTCGGTCAGAACAGCACGGCTTTTTTTTTTTTTGTATTGATGGCAAGAGAGTTAGCCGTGCTCCAAAAGGAAGCAACACAACATAAGGTTAGCATCGTTAACCACGTTAGCAGGATCGCGCCCTGTGAAAAGCAATGGGGTGTGGTCCGCTTAAATTATGAATTTAGTGGAATTGTCTACGTTAACTAAATTATTTATAAACAGACAGAAGAGTAGAAATCTCTGTAGGCTTTCTTGTGGCGCACTTTTTGTTATGTTGCTGAAATATGTGATAAATAATTGTTAATGCCTACTTGCTGTTTGCGGTATAGAATATCCGATTGTAATAATCCATGAAATACTCCCCTAAAACCATAATGATTCAGTTTTCTGGGCAAGGTAAGGAGAGTATTTCCGTCGAACGCTTTTAAATAATCGGAAAACACAACTAGGGTGCACTGCTCTCGCTCAAGCGATTCCAGTATTTCTAATTTCTCTAACAAAAGCGCGTGTTCTTTTGAAAGCCCTTCCATATATCCAAACTGTGCGCTTGTGTTTATATGGTGTTTACAGATAAAGAAAGTTATGCGTTTATGTATTCGCTTTTCTAAGCCTTTTGAAAATACCGGCAGTTTGAATATTGGTCGATAATTGGAAAACTTATTTTTGTCACCACCTGTCACCACGCCTCCCTCATTTTTAGTCGAGCGATTTACGAAGAAGCTTTATTAGCCAGGCGGTTTAAACACATTTGTTTCAGTTGTGTACCATGTTTCTGTAACCATAAAAATACCAGGTACAAAACCAAGGACAGTGAAGAGTGCAAGAACTTTCTCTTTTTTATTCCTGTCAGCTTGGGTATTTACGTGTATTAATGTCGTGTTCTTATCGTATTTAGCATGTAGCGCACCGACTTGGTGTAGTGTCAAAAACTTGTCGGCCATATTTGATCCACATGTTACGCCGCCGTGACAAGAGACAAACATGCTCAGTTTATCTTATCTAAATCACGAATGTGAGTATTGCGCACAGTCTCAGAAGATGATAACTTGCTTGTGTATATCTTGCCTCCCCTGGCCCATCGTTGACTTGACTCTGAATCACAGTTCAGAATGCCTGTGTAAGTGCGAGAGTTTCTTTGATCAGTTAACGGTTACGTTAGCCCTCTCTGATAATCTTTTTCACTGTGCGCAATAGTCCACAAGATCCAAGATTTCCGTTCGTCGTCTGCCCGCGCTGTGCGTTACTTAATATTCTGAACGTCGGAGGCGAGCAAAACGACTTTGATTACGCTTTTATTTCCTTTGCCGGTTTTGTTTGATCCTGATTGAAACTGAGAAATCCGACTACAAAGGCATTACCTTCTCCTTTCAAAACCTCCCAAATCCTTCTTCCTTCGGCTTACGAAACCGGCCATTTGATTAAAGCGGCGTTCTTCGGAGAAACGGCGCACCTTTCATCTTTCAACTCGCGCTGCAGAATCGCCTTCGACTTTGGTCCAAGCTGAGGCCAGCAAGTTAAGCGTCAACGTCAAAACGTCAAAAATGAAATTTCTTAATTTTTTTTTTGACCTGGCACCAGCTCAGCACAAAGCGCCGTTCCAAAACAAACTCAACGAAAATGTCATTCCCGCATAAATGAACGGTGGTGAACTCTTCATTTCGCCGGTTACCTTTCCCTTCCATCCATGACGCGAGGAATCAAAAATATACAAAGAATTCAAGTTGACAGAATAAAAAAAAATACCGATCCATGTGACCATTACACCGCTGCAAGCAACCTCGTCCCCCGCTGCCGAAATGGATTTTCATAGGCGGAAAGTGTATGCATAAAACATCTGGGAAAGAAGAAGGCCGGGCGAGCCGCCTTATAACAAAAGGCAAGCTGCAGCGACACCCTTGCTCGAGCCGTTTTGCAAAGCTTCGGTGCAGCATTTATTTTCATTTTTTATTTCGTCCCTCCTTCGATTCCTTTCTGCACGCACTATGTATGCACAAAACCGAGCACATTTTCGCATGCATAATGTATGCCGCTTGGGCTTCGGCCCTCCAAGAAATCCTTTTTTCTTCTTTCTTTCATTACTGCTGGCCGCGCTAGCGTCTCAGGCCAAGAACCACCGCCACGATAGCAGCCACTACCACCACCTTCATGTCAAGGGGCGGCGGCAGGGCGTACTCTCGGAGAAGAGTGGAGAGAGAGAACACGAGAGAAAGAGAGAAAGAAGGTAGAAGTTTCGGCTTTGAAGGTACTGCTGACTGGGCTCGGGACCACAATGACATCGCACGTGTATGACACTTCAAGAAAAAAAAATGCATATAAGAAGAATCGAAGTATGATAAATTTCTCGTTGTTGCCAAGAAAAAATAAGAACGCAAATTCTGTTTAGTTTTAGCCATCTTTGCAAAGGTCAACAATTTTTTTGTTCGTATGCTTTATAGAATCTGCAACGCAAGCGGACGATGTCGTAAAACGAACTCATGCCGTTCCGCTTGCATCAGAGAGAAACAGCATCGCAGCCAACAGCTCGCGGAAGCAGTTCGAGATTCAGTTGCGCGTGGAGAGTAAGTAAACAAAGTGTTCTATAGAGCGCGAGGCACAAGCTTAGATCGGAAGTGGCCGAAACCAGAACTACCGTAGTAAAGTGGACTTCCCAAGACACTTTTTTTTCTCAGCGATGTGGCTGAGTTCTAGCACTAATGCAGAATTTTTCTAAAGATAGTGATTTTACAATCACAATGACAACAGTGCACTGGGCTGGCGGGCTTCGGATAAGCAGAAATACGCGACTTTGCACGAAGCTAGGTTTTTGGAAAGTAAGAAACTGGTAAATATATGCGAAGCTGTAACGGTTATGACAGACAATGCGAAGGAAAGAACAAAAACACAAAATGGATTAGTATTTGGACAGCACCACCCCATTCTTTCCGCGCGCGTCTCGTGACTCTATAGCGCATCTGGTCCAACTTAAATGGCATGCTTTAAAGCACTCGTATCACGCATGGTGATTCGTCATACACCCAAAAACGGATCTGTTTTTTTCATGTGTTGTTGCACCTACGAGGTGCAGTACCAATATACAGAAATGAATCCTTAAAAAAGCTTCAGTACCACATCTGCGCTCAGAGATAGCAAGCAGCTAACCACACTAAACTTCAGCACGGATTGTCAGAACAGCCCGTTTCCTATTTCTTTTTTCATTTGTCAACATACACATAAGCGAACAGGCAACTTAAGCTGGTTGTCTCCTCACAGAACTCACTGAGATGGGGTCATTTTGGCTGAAGCACATTTAGAGCATTGTCCATGGGCAATTTCAATTTATTTTGACCGGTGATGACGGTGGTTGTGGTGTTTATGTACAGAAGAAATTAGCCTCATAGTGGCCTGTCGGCGGTTGCGTCTCCATAACCACTTATCCCAATGAATGTGTGCCTACCACTGTCTCATAGGGAAAGTGTACTCTAAAAACTTCAGAAGTATTTTTGTCGCTGTTTGACAATCAGCCCGTTAGCCCTCAGGGCGCACAATGCAAAATATGTCATTCTGCGGAATTTTCATTCTCCTCAGGTTGCATAGGAGTGCCTTTCTATACTCACAAAACGTGAACTCACTATAAGTGAATCATTCACATTACCAACGGCAGCACAATTGATGCACATAATTGAGGTGGAACGAAGAATCTTCTGCAGCCATGCGGGCGTATAGGCGTAGTTCATGCGCACGTGATACAGCCTCGTGTACCGCAAGGGAGATGCAGAGACGTCCGAAGTGAAGAATGATGGCGCACCACCAGCTACTTTGCAAGCCTTTCACCTTTTGGGACAGGCACTGAAGTTTCATATCACCGAGCTTCTTGGGCAAGAATTATATGCACCGTGTTACCAGTGACTACGATTAGTAGCCACAGGAAGCAAACTGCTGATCCTTTGCGCTGTAGCTACCTTTGACAGGTCAGAGACCAGGCAAAAATTATCCCTGGCAGCCCAGCCTTGCAGGCGCTATAGTGCAGACATGACGCCAGACAGAATCACGACATTCCGTGGTTTGCTAAAATTAAGGCGTTTGAGAGATTTGCAAGGCCCAATGAATGAGCCGAAGTTGACAACACTATTCAGTTGAAAATATTTATTCAAATGAATGGGCTTCTTTATTTTTCCAAGTTTTTGTCGCATCTGCTTGTTAATATTTTCGACAGCCAAAAATTTCAGTATGCGTATATGTATCATCCAATTGACTCAGGAGGAGGTTGAAGCGCATTGGGTGGTATGCTAACATGCTCTTCAAATTTATTGCCCTTGTAAGCAATCTGCACTGGCCCATCGTGCAGTAAGTACGTTTTGCCACATTAACAGTTATACTGAGAGAAAGCCTGCTTTACAAGCTAGAATAAGATGGGATCAAAAATTATAGACGATGGGTGCGATTGATGCGGCTGAGTACGCGTTAGAATTAGTGATCCCTCCGGACGCAGCAGCCGCTGGCGCTGACGGGTTCTGACCGTGCGCGTGGGTGGCGTGATCCAGTCCGTCAATCATTGTGTGGCATGGCACGCCCCAGCTCCACTCTCACCACCCACCCTCTCTTGTTCCCTCTCCCCTCTCCAATGAAAGTGAAGAGGGAGATGTAGTGAAGTCAAAATTCTCGACCCACAATTTATGCTGAACGCCTAGTGAAATGCGGTAAATAAAGATATCTGAAATGCATCTAGCAGCAAATATCCTTAGGCTTATTCATATGCGAGAAAACTAAAAACCGGAATGCATTATTTTGTCAGCTGTTATTAGTAATGTAATATAATCACGTTTCCAGGATTTTAAGGAAGTAGTTAGTAATCCAGTTTAATTATTTTTTAAAACTTATCTTGCATTATATGTTTTTTCTGCGAAATGTTGTCTCATCTGCCGAGATAAAAGATAATAATTTTTCAATGGAAGGTTATGAATGCAAAAAGAAAAGTAGCTGCTAGCGCAGCTCAGCCGAAGAGCTGACTTCTAAGATGAATTTTAAGTCAAAATTTACACGCATACAAGTAGATTGAACGCGAAAAAAAAATAAAAGTAAGCACTAAGGTTTTTTTTTTTGTTTAGGCCAGGAGTGAGCGAAATTTGTATTTATAATAATAAACGAACAACCCACCGATTGACTTCGTAGCCATTTTTTACCCATTTTTTCTTCGCGCTAAGTAAACTAATGGACACAACTTATGGGCGAACTGGTTGGTGTCTTTTATTGGTATGGGTATTGGTATTGGCAGGCAATTTATTTATTGCCATCCGCTGACAGAAACTATGTGATTTTTATGATGAGGTTAGATAAGCGCACGTGTGAGAAATATTTCTACTACACCGAAAAATAGCACGCAACAAGAATAGCATCTTTTGTTGGCGAATATCACAGCAAAGGCAGAGGACTAGCATTTCTTAAATAAAAACAAACACAGGAACGTAGCTGGCAGGAAACAAATCGAAAAATCACAAGAAACATGGGTGCATTTCTTCACGTACAAGGTAGCCAAATTAAGCGAACTTTGTGCAAGAACACGAGAGCTCTTTTATTATTTTAGCGTTTTTTAGATACTTTTTCTTCTATAATGCTTATTTTCCTGCATTAATACTACTGTATAATGGTTGCTGTTCAGCTGTTCAATTATGATGAGGGCTACAAAAGTGAAGCAAAGATGCGACATATATAATACTTGCTGGAGCACTTTCCGTGACATTGCATTCGCGTTCCCGGGAGCTTTCATAATTGAACTCCTTGTTCCTCTGCAAGTGCTCGCACCAAGTTAATGTAACCCAACTTTGTATAACCCAACTTTGAACACTGTTCATGTCAGAACCACGACACAGACTTACAGGCATACCCAAAACGCCTTCAATGATCACATAATAGGTGAGTTAGTGAAAATATCGCCTGCTTGGTAAAAAATAAAATTTTCAGTGAACGTTCTCCTGTGCGGAGCGAATTCAGGTAAACCTTCGACGGAGTGATATGAGTGTGTTACTGATTCGACACGATATGTCGTAGAGAACGTGTCGTTGTATCAAATTCAATTAAATCAATTCTCCAATTCTTTTAAATGATTGATTCACTTGAATGAAAGATAAACTGAATTGAATTTTCACATTCGTATTCTAATTGATACGAATAAAATGTGCACAGACCCGTCGTAGTGGCTCAGTAACAGCGCTCGGCTACTGACCCGAAAGACGTGGGTTCGACCCCGGCCGCGGCGGCGGAATTTCTATGAAGGCGAAATTCTAGAGGCCCGTGTACTGTGCGATGTAAGTGCACGTTAAAGAATCCCGGAGCCCTTCACTACGGCGTCCCTCATAGCCTGAGTCGCTTTGGGACGTTAAACCCTGATAAACCAAACCAGAATGTGCACAGAAACCACTGCATAGAATTCTGCGGCCAAAAGAAAGATACTTTGATGCAACTGGTATAGGCATACTTGCTGCAAAACGATTTCTGAAGTTTTTTCGCTCACTCATTCTTCAGTGCGAGTCAAGTACGTCACAGAGGCTCGACCGAGTGGCACACGTCCTTAATATCATGGCAGTGGCATGTTAACGAAAGGCCGAGACATTCAGGACCTAGAAGCGAATCGTATCGCCACGGATGCCAGTGACGACAGCAGTAGTACTATGGAAGCGGTTTGCGTAGAGGCCGCTCCCGGGCAATGGGGATACACAGAGGAGACGCTCAGGTAGTGCTTGCCACGCATCTCGGAGCTGGCGTTGTGGCCCATGACTCCGCAGGCCCCCTGGTCGCAGGGCGTGCACCGGTGGCTCCGATAGGCGCGGTAGTTGTCACACCGCTTAGTAGGGTAGCTGCAGGTGCGGATTGAGTTGGCGTAGTACAGGGTCGCCCGCGAGTGAGAGCAGTCCAAGCCTTTCTTCCGGAACAGGTGAATGAGGAAAATAAAGTAGAAAAAAGAGACACACAATAATCTGTTTTACGACGGATCGTTCCTGAATAGGAAGATAATATGGCTAAAAAAAACGTAGTAAAAACTTAGAGCATGCGTAAGCTAATAATATATATTTTATAGAAGCGAGGAGCTATTTGATGAGGATCTTGGCCGTAGTCCGCTGTCCTGACTCCTGAGTGTGATTAGCTTCCATTGCTAATCAGCACAAAATGAGCAAATTTGTCGAACAAGTTTCATAATCATAATCAAGTTTCAGAATTTAGCATTAACATCGGCTGGGCTAAATCTGTTTTGCCTTAAATTAGCCTTGTCGTGAACCTTCCGTGGTCACCTCATTCCAAAAAATTATCCCCCTCAGCACACCACCTGAAAACCTGCCACCCCCGGAGAGTTTTATGACTGGCTATCATGAAGGTTTTCTTCGGACAGCAGTATGGCAGCTCCGTTCCCTGCGCCTCCCGCAGAAAAACGTTCTATTTAATCGTAATTTTATCTCAGACATCATGACTACAACTTAAAGATCTTGCCATTGTACGTGCATTAGACATTTAAGCCAGATTCAGTTTCTACGGCCAAATCCTATGAACTCTGCTTTTTGTTACATGATCATGCAGAACCACGTTGTCTGCCGCATGTGACGTGTTACCCAACAGAAGGCATCAAAGCACCCTACAAGTGCCTCATCATACTAATACAGTAAGATCCTCAGCAGGAAAACTGTGTGTTCGTGTCATTTTGTGACTTTTAATAGAGTCTAGGCATGGCGCGCTCTGTGCAGCTTCAAAGATTAGCCGGCACTTCATCGGACTAGTCGGACTAGTCAGTGCCACGGTAGGCAGATGGCAGTTGCAATGAATCTTTTCGTTTTAATCGCGCAAACGTTCTCTTCAGCAGAGGAGAGTCATATATAGATATCTATATGATTCATTTCATTAACACCTGCCATAGTGGACACGTTCGCCGCAACCCGGTGGGAAGGTTGCTCCCTGCTTTTTCGTGACACAAATGGACCGAATGGACGCCGGCTTTTCTCATGAATGAGACCTCTAATGTTCTCGTTCATGATTAAACTACGCAAAAGAACGGGAACAGAGACAAGAAACACGTACGCACACTGAGCTCTCTGCGTGTGTACGTGTTTATTGTCTATCTGTCCCCGTTCTTACGCGCAGTTTAATCGTGAACGAGAAGTACCAACTAGCCCGCCAGAAAACCCTTCTTGAATGCTCTCGCATTGATAACGTCGGTGCGGCAAAAGTGAAAAAGACGCAAGTGACACTCACGGCCAAAGGGACGACAGCCGGGCTGCTGCCTTCCGCCGTTGGGGTAGAAATCCACGTGGCCCGCGCTCTTCGTCATGCCCAGACGGCCCCGGACGAAGTTGAAGCCCATGCCCATGCTAGTGTGGATGATGTCTACGAAGTCGGCATGCTCCTTGCGCAAGTAAGCGTCGAAATATTCGAACATCGGGCCCGCCGGATCAAGGCCTGCGTGCGGACGATGAGAAATGTCATACAATAAACGACTAACTTTGTCCGCGCAGAAATACAAATGACTTCCGTTAAGACAGTGAGTGAGTGGCTGCCAGAAGGCATCGCAAAGTACACCCTAGCCTTGCATTCAGCAAAAAGGAATAAATAGCCCCAAGAGACGTTTTCTTTCTCGCTTTTCATTAAACTACAAAAAAATTGCATCAGATAGAAAGAGTAGGTGGTGTTCCTGTGTTTAAAAAAATAACGGCCAATTGATGAGAATTTCAAGGGCAGCGTAATTTTTCTGGATTTCTGACAGCTACATTGCCTGAACTGATTCCCTTCGCAACCATCACTGCTTATTAGTGCCTCGCCCACTTAAGTGAATTCCGCTGCCCTTGCAATTGGTTTAACTGGACATTCACGAGCCACTTCAAGCACACAGCCAGCAGTATTTCTGCCAGTCTTGGAGAGTGAATGAAACTGATCAACATCTTGCAGGTCTGCACATGTTCACTTATCACCGTGGTAGTTAAATAGACGATGTCGTCGGCTGCCCTTGCTTGCTGACTATGCAGCAAGCAAGTGTAGCCGTCAACAGAATCGCCTGCATGGAAAACCATGCGGGTAGAGGTGACCTTTTGAGCGTGCTAAATATATAATGATAATGAATATAATAATGAATATGATAAACCAGGCTAAATATTATATGTTTTACATGGGTGTTCTGCTGCTTATTGGAAGTCCAAATTGCGTATTGGTTTATTTTTGAATTCTTAAGCATTGTACCTTCTCTTGGCTCAAATTTTTTACACCTCTCTTCCTCACTCAGTGTTTCAAGTTTGGACTCTGTGCGGTAATTATCATCATCATAAGCCTGAATACACCCACTGCAAGGCAAAGGCCTCTCCCATGTCAACTCTGACCTTTGCCAGCTGCGCCCACCGTATGCCTGCAAACTTCCTAATCTCATCCGATCACCTAACTTTCTGCCGCCTTCTGCTACGCTTGCCTTATCTTGGAATCCACTCAGTTACCTTTAAGGACCAGCGGTTATCTTGCCTTCGCATTAAATGCCCTGGCCAAGCCCTTTTCTTCCTCTTGATTTCGACTGGGATGTCATTAAACCGCGTTTGTTCCCTCACCAACTCTGCCCTACTTACACCTATCATTTTTCTTTCCATGGCTCGTTGCGTTGTCCTTAACTTGAGCTGAACCTTTCTCGCTGTGCGGTACACGAGCAAAAAAAGAGAACTCCCAAACTGTGAAGCCCACCTGTTATCCTCCCCACTTTGGTTCCGGTCATGGATTGCACGTCCTGCCCGAAGAAGCCGCCGGCCTGGGCGCCAAGGCTGTGGCCGATGTAGTGGACGCGCGAGGGAGTCAGCCTGCCAGCGTCCACCAGTTCCTTGACCAGCTTGGCCGCCAGGCGTGCAACGGTGCGTGTGCTGGCAGCAGCCACGCTGTAGTTCTTGACGCGCGAGGCCGTCGACCAGTCCACGACGACCACCGTGGCCTCCTCCTGCGCTTGGCGAGCATAATGTGGGGAATTTCGTTTGAGAACAGTGCAAACCGGTTGCACTAAAAAGTCGAACAAACAAAACAGTAAGTCAGTAGTTTTTGCCGTGCCGCGAAATGAGCGCGATGTGCGCTTTCTGGCAAGATCCTTGAAGTCCTATGAGAACGGGGAGCCTTCTGAACATATCCATTCGAAAAAAATTGCAGTCCGATTAATTTCGTGAGCGCTCCCGCGGAACCTCGTTTCTGCAGAATGCAATTCATTCAGCAAAATTATAGACAACCCAACAACTAACGCACACTGCATGTTTGTACTATAGTTTCCCGTTATTATCGCCTTTATTATTATCCGCGATAATATTTTCAATAAATAACAATAATATTAATATAGTCAAGGGTTCAACGAAAGTTCGTTTGGTCAGGCATTATTAGAAGCAAAAGATTGCAGTCACTGACCAAGTCAAAGTAAAAACAATTTGACGTTTCGGAACCCGTACGGGTTCCTTGTTCACACTCGAAACGTCAAATTGTTTTTACTTTGGCTTGGTCAGTGACTGCAATCTTTTGCTTCTAATAATATTAATAACGGCAGCTGATAATAATAACAGCGGCAGTGAAGAAAGGCGAAGATAAGGAGAGGATGTGCAGGAGGACAGGAGGAGAGGTGGAATCTGAACCATGTTACGCGCTGACAGGAGCAGTGTTCAGCACAGCACCACGTGCAAAGCACATATACACGTACGTACAAGGGCGAGTATCTCGTCTTTGATGCGCTGCACCCACTGCGCTGTGCCCTTGCTGCGGTAGCCGTGCACCACGAAGTACAGGGCCCGGTCTTTGGCAACGTGCTTGGCCGCGGCCCCGAAGTCGTCGTCGTGGCGCAGCCTCAGGACGGGTTCCCGTGGAGGCGCATCGGTGGGTGCGGCCGCTTCGCCGATGTTGGTGTAGACCAGGAAGTGTGGATCGACGCTCTTGGCAGGGCGGAGACAGAGACAACAATATGACAATACTCACTGGTCGCAAATTTGAAAAAATTTGAGAACCACTACTGCCGCAGCCAACGCATTGGCCACGCTCACCCTCCATGTAAACCAATTTTTCTTTAAATGAGATAGCATCAGAGTTCCCATCAGGAACAAAACCCGCCGCCTGATGTCGCTAAATTGGCTTATTGGTCGAGAGATGTCACGCGACCTTGCGACGTCGTTATAACCTGCCCTGATGGGCCATCCTGATTGGTCTAGAGAGGTCACATGACCTTGTGATATCATCACAGCCTGCCACCGGGATATGAGTAATATATTTTCCTTTCCTCTCATTAAAATTCCTTTCTCTCTCTCTCTCTCTCTAGACAGCATTCGACTTTGCGTCAGGAGCAACTCGTCGCCGACAGGTGTCACAAAATTCGCTGATTGGTCGAAACAGGTAGGATGTCACAAGGTCAGGTGAACCGAAAGGAAAGGAGGTATGGTATCACAAGGTCACGTATTCCCAAAAGAACATATTACATAGCAGATGAATTAAGTGCCTGAGTTCAAGAAAGAACGTAAAAAAATAGAAAATCGGCTTCGGGACGTGGTGGGTCCAACCCCCGCTGCCGGCCGGTTACCCGTCGGTTTTCTCAAAATGGGTACAAGTTATGGTGCGGCCTGGTGCTCGGTTTCTTAAGGTTGCATGGCTTGAAAATCGAGCCTGCGCCTTCAAATCCCGTCGTTATGGGCTTAAATAGATACTCCGAACTCCGCACACCAGAGCGAAGACCTCATTGTAGAGCATCCGCCTAGCATTCGGGAGGTACAAGGTTCGATCCCCAGCGCTACTGAGTATCCACCGGTTTTCTAATGAGTACAAGACTTCCTTCAGCCTGGTGCTTGGCTTTACTGGGGTGAAATATTTGGGATTAGGGTTGTGGACCAAACTGTTGCGTTTGCGGGTCAGTAATTATTCCCTCAGCCAAACGTAAATCCGCCTCTCGTGGTAAAGCTCACTTGTGCCCCTTTTCTGCGTTCTAAAGGGAGTTGAGATACGTGTAGTAGGGAATTCATAGATCGTCGCAGTCCAGTGATGGGCTGCTTTGGCTAATTCTCAAGCAGGTCGCTCCCCACGTTAGGTCAAACAGGTGAAGCAAGTCAAGCAGGTCGCTACCCTCACTGACTAACGTCATCAGGGATATGGGCGTCCCTGTGTAACCCGAGTCCTTGGATCACTCGGGAGCGCTGCTTGGATCTTTCCTCACTCTACCTCGGGGAAACCAGGCCCATCTCCAGGAAACGCTGAGGCCTGCAGGCGTTTCAGTACACTAAGAGAGTGAGGCAAAGTGAAAGCAGTTTGGCACTTGCACCCTTTGCAAAAGCACCCTTTGAGCGTCCGTTAGTAGTACCGCCGTGAGAGCAGAGGGGTGTGGCATGAAGCCCGCACTCGCACTTCCGGTACGTTAGTGGTAGGTCCTGGCTTCGTCAACCAGGGCTGGTGCCAAAGCCAAGATGCTTGATAAAAAGTTGGCAGAATCGGGCCCTCGCTTGAAGCGCGGCAGAAGATACTATACCCGAAGACGAGTGTGCTGCGGCGTCTGGCAAGCGTGCGCAGCACGGAAGCGCACTACGAGGGTTGCATCCCTCCTTATCCGAAGCACGTGAGTTGGATCGACACGTGACCGATGAGGTGGCAGTCGTGGACCCGTCCGCCAAGCTCGCTGGGAGGGCTTTCGGACCCGAAGATGACCTGACCTAAACAGGTACAAGAGCACTCTGGTGTTGTAGTCCGCCCTTGTATGACTCTCGTTCAGACTTGGGCAGTGGTCTGACACTGGCCTACTCCGTGTATGGCGGGGGAGGGGGGGGGGACTTTTTGATAGACCGAAAATTTTTTTCACCCTCCCTAGATAGAAAATCCATCCGCGAAGGACCAAAATCCGCCTTATGCGGTAAGGCCCATTGTGGTCCTTTTTTTTTTTTTCATTGAGGAAGGTAGAGGTGACCAAAGTCCATTTTCCAAGCATTTAACCCAGGAAGAATATTTTGCACCAGGCCCGGGCAAATCTTGTACCCATTAAAAAAACCGGGGGGTACCTGTCGGCACTGGGGATCAAACCCAGCACCTCCCGAATGCGAGGCGAATGCTACCCGGCATGGCCCCTTATCCCACCAAGTTGGCTGCCGGTAGGGCATGGGGCCATGCTGAGAGGCCTCCTGAAGAAACCGATATGATATATGCATATGCCGGCACCGTCACAACATTGCGGATACCTGCTGCTGCAGCTAGCAGTTCGAATATTGCGACTGATGGACTGAATATTGCAAGAAAACAAGCACAGAAGTTGCAACACGAGATGCGACAATATTTTTTAGTCTTGTGCGCAATCGTAGACGCCGTTCTGCAAAGAGATAAATATGAAATACAAAGCCTAAATTGACTCATAAGCTTTAATACGGCAGATAAATATATCTTCATTAACCGGTTCTAATGTTTTCGCCCATTCCGGTACCTGGGGAGGACGGGGCCTAAGATGCGCCAGGTTCCGGGAGACGTCAAAAATGCCTGGCAATCCTGCGATTTTAATCACTGACGACAGGCCGTCGCTGTGCGCCAAAGCGCCTTCCTGAAAGCGCCTGAACGCTTTCTCCACATCTTCGACGTCCGGGCCGCTCAGTTCCGCGTACTCGTCTTCGTCCTCAAAGTCGGCGAATAAAGGAGACGACAGGGGCGAGGCGAAGGCCAACATCACACCGCTTCCTGCCCAGAGAAATTAGAAAAATAATTGGTGTTGATCCGCATCATCATGCAAAGGCTGTTAACGCTAGTGGTCACAACGAAGCCAAAGCACATATAGAGAAAAGACTTCAAATCAGGTCGAACTAAGATCTTAAGGTATTCCTCCGCCAGGAGGACCATGACCAGCTATTCAGCGCCTACCACACTCACCACTGGGGATGAAGAGGTTTAGGATGATTAGGGAATTGTAGAGCGGGACAGGAGAAAAAAAAATTATACACGGCGTATTCTCGTTTCATTATTGAAATCTTACCACGTATGGAAGCGCCCGGACAGCCCGTGAAGACCATTGTAGAAACCCTCCAGTCTTGCTCTCCCGACCGAGCTCACGGAAGGGCTCGGAGATGGGCTATCCTACGTAGGCACTTAAAACATCTCCCTCGTTCTGTCCGTGAAAAGGCAAGTGCTGGTCAGTATACGGGGACCGGGTATGTAATTGGATTATTATTTTCATGTTCTTACGAACCCTTCGAGCTCTGAACAGCGACACCAGAAAATGCCATGGTTTTCGCAAAAAAACAAAAGAACCACTCAAAGTTCAGAATTGCACCTGGGCTATCAGATGCTGAGCTGGGCTAGTGAGTACAGTATGAGAAGCCAAACAGCGCGGATGGAGAAAAAATACATAGAAATAACAAAAAAAAAGGGAGGACGCTTAAGCTTCGTCGATAAGAGTGAGACGCGACAGCGTGTCGTAGCGTTGCCGAGGAGTACACGGAACGCCATCGCCCGTTCGGCGCAACGCGTGGCCCGTTGGACAATTTAAGGAAAGGAAGCCTGTCTCACATATCTCGGCGGACACCCGAACCGGGCCGTAAGGGAAGGAAAATGAAATTAACAATTGGTTTTAAGGAAAGGAAATGACGCCTGTCTCGCATATCTCGGCGGACACTCGAACCGGGCCGCAAGGGAGGAAAATGAAATTAACAATTGCTTTTAAGGAAAGGTAATGACGCCTGTCTCACATTTCTCGATGGACACCCGGATCGCGCCGTAACGGAAGGAAAAATCGATCAATCGATCAATCAATGATCAAATCGATCGATCGATCGATCGATCGATCGATCCATCCATCCATCCATCCATCCATCCATCCATCCATCCATCCATCAATCAATCAATCAATCAATCAATCAATCAATCAATCAATCCTTAACGCTGTCGCGTTAAAATCCCTTCCCTTACGACGCGGTTCGGGTGTCCACCGAGATGCTCCGTTTCTCGCTCACGGCCAAAGACGCTGACGACACCGGCTTTTCGGCGACTCGAACTCCTTAACGCTGTCGCGTTAAATAGTGTAACGCAAGCTCTGCCCGTGCTGTCTTCTTCATCACAACTCGGCATACCCCGACTATAGTGACGCCGTTTTTCTGTGCCTGAGATTAACGCTTTACTGCAGGAGTCCAGAATAACTGCGACCAACTACAGGCACCCAGGGCTTTTTGATGAGCACCAAAAGCTCTTAGCATCAACTTAGCTGGCGAAAAGAACAAAGGTTCATGTTTGCGCTGTCACCTGAAAGTACAACGGAAACATGAGTCGGTACAAGGTCGCCCTCATTGACGTCAAAATGATGACGGACACACTCTGCCGCACTGGGTGTCACAAAACATGACCTGTGTGCACGCGCTATGAACACGTTCATAGAACAGCGGTGGTAAACACAGTATCCGGCTACAAACAAAAGTAGTTACAGCGTCTTCAGCGCATGGAAGGTTTTTGATTACACACGTACACCTGACTAAGCAAAGTGGAGTATATTAAACTGGGATTAGAGGAATGTTTACAATGCTTACATAACAACATGCGCGCGTTGCAACGTTTTATACTCATGCTCGTTACCCGTCTCTCAGAGTCTCATTTAATTATATTGCTGTCAAAGGTGAGGCGTCAAATTTTTAGTGTACATCTTGCTTTTTTCGGTATAATATGCGCATGGCGTTAGTAACCCTAGAAACCTATCTACTTTTCGACAGCATGCTTTAAAAATTTTAATATCACCTAACTTCGGCGCCTTAGTTTTGGATTTGACTTCTGCGGAGAGAGGTGTCGGTAACTCATTAAAAATACGTGCTCTTAGGACTATAGCATAAACACGTACAGAACGTTCGCGCTACCTCATGCCACATTTACCGAACAATATGGCGACCCGCTGCTACGAGCGCTTCTCGAAAAGGTCTGTACGCGTGACATCATACGTGATCGGCTATCGTGCAGGTCACTTGCAACGTGGTTGTACCCACAAGAAACGGCGTGGAAAATGCTGGGGAGTTTGGCTCATGAGCTGAATCAGAGAGCCGCAGCCCCAAGCTCCACTCGCTAACGCGCATTGTCTCCCATAGAGCATCTAGACAATCGTGAGGTCTGCACATGCGCAAGAAGAAAAGGAACAATTCATTTCGCACTCGCCAACAAAATTTATTTTTTTACGTCTGCGTAGAACTTGAACAGGCACGAAATAAAAGGTGCATCTAACAAAAAGTGCTCAATTAATTAATTAATTAATGTCCTATGACTACTGTACGAGGAAGGGGAAAATCAGTTCTGTTTCGGATAAAAAGCAGTATGCTGCCGCTCAAAAATAAAAAAAACCGTTCAAGGCTCTCGTATAAAGTGCATGCTTTGGTATTCAGTCGACCTGTACGGGTTTCGGCGACACACTACGGAGAGAAAGAACCGTCTAAGCTGTCATTCTGAGTTACATAGACGCATATATAACTCAAGGTAAAGAAGTTGTAAACTCTTCCCACTCATCGATGCCACGGCTCAAGACCCGTTCACATGCAGCACCCCAAATACAGCTTAGAGAGAGGAACTACTATTGAAACAAGCAATTCAGACAGAATTCGGCCAAGAACAATGGCCGAGAAAGTGATTGAAGCGGAAAACAAGTTTTCTCTGAGGGTGCAATAGCGGGGATTTACAACCTCTTATCTAGTACGAGTCGACTCTGGGCAGAACTGGAGCGGAGGAACCGACTTTGCAAAACCTTCTGCATACATGTCTCTTCATCTTTACTTATCTTATCCCCGACAACTGTACTTTATTCCTGCTCTCTCTTCTCTCTCTCTGACTCTGTCTTCGCGTACTCTCACATAATGCACCGGTATTTCCACCGTAATTCTCTGTGGACATTATTCCACTCATTTTATGCTGTTCACCCGACGCAAGCACAGTTTAACATACCAAGCAGCGCGCATAGAAGTGCAGGCGGCCTCATAACGTCAGGTGCAGTTGAGTCTGAAACGAGAAAAAAAGCGGAAGGAAGGCAACGAACTGTGAACAAAGAGTTTAGAAACATCGCAGGCGAAGCGCTTGAGCTTGGAGGCGCGAACATTTTTTCCCCCTTCAATCACAGTACTACCTCCTGCAAGATGCCCTGAAGAATGACAACGCCTCATACCTGTGCTACATATGCACAGAACAATACAGCAAATGCTTAATGCCTTGTGTTCCTTAAAACCGTTATTTTCAGAGTTGGTGCTACACGTTAGGATTTTATGTTAATATACGTGCTTCGCAATGACGATAACACTTGCAAGTCAGTCAGAAATTTTATGTGATTATAAACAGTGCTAATTACAGCAAAATACCGGCAATGTTGTTCAAATGTAATATTTATTTATTTATTTGCAATACCATAAGGGCTCTCGTGCGAGGGTATTACATAGGGAGGGAGGGGGAGGGGCGATACAAGCATATAAATAAAAATACGGCACAGGCACTTTAAACAAAGCAAATAATGCATGCAATAACGAATATTAAATGTCATGTGGTAGAAGTGTATAATCTGTTCCTTTCTTTATCACAATGGCTACGCCACCCCCAACTTCGTGCGAATCAGGTATCACGTCTTTATCAGGAATGTTATCATGCAGCCAGGTTTCAGTGAGCACTGCAACGTCCGGCTCGTACGCAAAAATAAGACTTTCTAGATCCACAGTTTTATTCAGAATACTGCGAGGATTAATATTCAAAAGACGAAATTCCTGTTTAACTGTATCAGTGCGGCTTGGTTTTCGATTTACACGACCGTCTTTCCTTCCGAAGTTGCATCGAGGCTGTCATCTTGAACCAAGTGGAACTAATTTACCTTGTGCTTCATCCCACCGGAACAGCTTACCATTTATTTTAATTTTTTCGAACGACAGTGTGACATTGTCTCCCTTGGTTCTGTTTTCAGCAGTAGCAATCCAGAGTTTTTTTCGGATTGACTGACCCTTGACTGTACTGTACCGATAAAAATGACGCCGTTCACATCGACAGTGTGGTAGAGGTGCCTCATCTCACTGAGAGTTGTGGATATAAACCATCTGCTGTTCAACAGGAAGTTGTTACCAGCAAAGTTACATGCTTTTCGGCGTGTGGGATGGGGACGACGGTACGAATTTCTCGGGCGAATGATTTGCAGAGTACTCGGTAAGTTGTGAATGGCAGTAAGGTTAATGCCATTAAATTCGCACATGTGGCACCACGCGAATGGCACTAAAACTTAGGGCAGTACGCACTTTTACTGGCACTAAATTTCCCCGTGTGGAACGGGTATGAAATTCTTGGACCAGATACTTTTGCAGGATCATTTGCTTTGCCAGCTAACTGTGACATACAGTTGCGTAAGCGCTAAAAGTTCGCGCGTGGTCTTTCAATGTCAAACCTAGTGTCAATGAGTGATGCGCCAAGGTTGCAAGGAGGAAAAAAGGGTGTTTAAAGACTGCAACGTGCAAGCTGACAATAGTTGATTCTTCAAGAGACTCACCGAAACGGGAAACTGTTGCCGCGCACAAAAGGTAAAGCATTTGCGGTACGTACGCTTTGTGCGCAGCCTCACCGCAGCGACTGAATGATTCATCCTTAAGGAAAAAGAATCACTGCTTTAAAATGATTACGCACAACAGGGATCAAACTTCGCGCTGCCAACGTACAGTGTGCAAACACCATGGCTATAGGTTACGCTGCAGATTACGTGCTGTAGGTTACGGCCTATAGGTTACGTGGTTAGGTGATATAGGTTACGTGACAATGCCGGGGAAATGGCTCTCCCATTGACTTCCAGTCAACCTTGTCCTGCGCTAACAGCTTGTGAATGATAAAAACGATCTTCGTCGCTAGTATGAATTGGTGACGACTGCGAAAGAGGCCCTTGTAGCAACGGTATCATTCTAGCGGGCCTCGTAATCCGACAAATGTGCAGCAACGCGGCTACTTCTTTTATAGTTATCGCAGCTTGACCAGTTAATTTTTCAACTTAGGTGCTGGAAAATACTCTCCTGCCATCTTATTAAATTTTTTTATCATGAAAAACTTCGAATTGCTAATTGCGCTATCTGTGCGGCTAGTTTCTTGCAATTTCTTCGTAGTGCACGTCCTTGCTGTCTGGCAATGATTTGTCATCTGACATGTTATCATCGTTTGTAGCTTATTAGTCATGACGTCAGCTGTGTGCGCTGGCGTACCTTGTACCAGAGTGCTTCGATACTTCACGTTCTGAACTGCCCATGTGGCATTATTTCACTTTTTGAATTGTCATCCGAAGAAGCTTCCTTCCGTCCTTCCAGCGTCTCGTTGTGAAACCCGCATGCACCGTCCTGCACCGTTGCATCGTTCTGATATTCTTTTGCTTCTAAGCCTTTCCCGTACTTCCTGCCATTATGCATGCAAGTGTTTGATACTGTTTAGTTGCAATGTACAGCGGGCTTATGCAGTTTCGTGCGGTTTTTTATACACTTTCTTTTTGTCATTGTCATCCACTCCAATGCCGAAAAAGGCTCCTTATATGCAATATATTTACAACGAATAAAGGAATAAATAAAATGCCAAACACCGGCGCTCTTTGCATCCGTAATATGAAAGCCATCGCTCGATAGCTGGGCACACGCTCCGGCCAAGGTATCGAAAAGCATGTGCTTTCGCCGCAGCACACATGGTCCTCCAGTATGACGTCAGTCGGGTAGAATGCTCATGCGTATTTATCTAGGTGGTGTTGGTTCAAGCGCCAGAACGATGGGACCTGTACGTCTACTGTGTTCGCCTCACAGTTGTGTCGAAGCATACTTGCAATATTTATTTATTTTAAGGAGTCTTCGCATAATACTAACCTCAGGCGCAGCAACTACGTTCTTTATTTTCTTTTTTTTTTGTTCTGTGCTCATAATCAACAAGAAAAGTCGGTGCACTCTGAATATGTACTGCGGATGTGCAAAAAAAGCATATCTATTCATATATTACGCATTCAGGTTGGGTACTGGCTTTTGTGGCTGCAGGCAAAGTGGGCGAGATAATATATAAGCCTATTGCTGCCTATCTGAGACAGTTGTTCATTTTGATTATCATGTTTCGTCAGCTGGCCGTGCCTATGTTTGATAGTCTCAAACCGCCCGTGACACACGACGCGGTTCTACATGATCCGTGCTGCAATATACTGTATGCGGTCATTGTCATTCCACAAAAACCTTCATATATGCTTATTACGCATAGCAAACATGTCATTCCATATTCAATAGATGACCAGATACATATGAAGTACGCGTGTCGTTAATTAGAATTTCTCTCCTCAAATCAGAAAGAAGTGGAAATTTAGTGCTTATTCAGACAAGATGCGCGCCCAAAGTCCTAATTATTCAACCCAATTATGACTGCACTCACTAAATTCATCATCTCGCTCGCATTTGCAGGCATTTCTGCTAACGCTGCATTAAATACGAAGATCAAGTGTTCGGACCCCAGTAATATTGAATCAAGTATGTGACTGTACCGTCGTCATATAGCTGTGGTTCACCAAATTCACTTAAACAGTCGTCGTCTCGAATAAGCACGATTCCAGCTGGTTTGCGGCTATAAGTGATTTTACAATCACTGCTTATATTGCGGGGTCAACAAAATAGTGCAAGTTATTAAATGAAAGGCTACAGATGTAGGTGACAAGTCACACCATTGCTTAAAACGCTATTTTTTCTTGCTTGTTGACGCAAACGAATTTCGGACTCACAAATGAGTGTTACCGGCTACAGTGAAGGTCTTATAATGGAGGGCTTGTTCAGTTATGTTTTCGGGTGGTAAAGCAGTGCAATACGAATAAACTCTAAGAAACCTAAGGACGGGACAAAACGAACAGAGCGGACATAGCGACCTGTCCACACTACAGACCAGGTGCAGTCCTTCCACAGCCTGTATATAGATAGTTTTCTACAACGATGAAACGTATGAATTCGGGGCAATTGCGTTTTCTTTTCCCCTCATTTTTCTGTTCCTTCGAAATTTCCTTGCTACCCATCTTCCTCACAAAGTCGACACAAATCGTGAACGATTGCTTTTGTCCCAAAACTAGAAGTTGTAAGGGGCAAGAAATATTAGACGGAGCATATCACGACTATGTAATCAACGCTTAAATCCCAAATAAGGATGTGAAAAGCACGCTTTTTTTTTATGTCCAAGTGTAGTTTTCTCCTGAAGGAATGATTTTTCCTTTTTTTTTTAAATTCAGAGCAGCTGTAAAAGTAACATTCCTTCTTGAGTGCTGGCTAAGTGTTCCCATTTATATTGGTCGTACGTGTGTTTACACTTGCAGTCTTTGTCAAAACTTTGGAAACCAAGCAGCTAGCTTTTGAGCCACGCTGTATACGTGTGGCTCTTTGTGCA
The DNA here is from genome assembly GCA_030143305.2 of Amblyomma americanum. Taxonomy (NCBI): domain Eukaryota; kingdom Metazoa; phylum Arthropoda; class Arachnida; order Ixodida; family Ixodidae; genus Amblyomma; species Amblyomma americanum. The sequence continues at coordinate 178,089 of JARKHS020025879.1, read as the reverse complement.
TCTCCAGCTTTCTAAATCTACTGCAGATAAGGAACTCATGACCTCATCCCTCCGATATTTAGAACTTTGGGACAGCACGACTTAGAAGCGAACCCCTTAGCTAGACTCCATACTTTTGATAAAGTCTGCACAGCGCTTCATCAAAGCAGCAAGCGGACTAATAGATGAGATTATAAGCGTGGGCACAAATCACGCTAAAACACGCATGGCCACGCCAGCGAAATAAGCGATGGTGCTCCAGAAACAAAGCTCAATTACACATATATGGGTTGTAAGTGCTGTTGCCGTTCCTTCGTCACCGTTTTCTGGCGAGTGGCTGAATGTAGATAACTAGCTTGCACCCAGAATTAAAAGCGTCCCTTGCGAAACATCTGCAACCACGAAAAATTCAGCTTCACCATCTCGTTTTGCCAATGAGTTCATTTCACAGAGCGGTTAGGGCAGTGCGGAGATCACTACAGGTACTGACTTTACTCCAAAAATTAGCTTTGTATAGACAACGCTTGCCGTATTCTCATTCAATACATTGTTCATTGCGTAGTTATGAGGCTCTCGCCGACCGAATTACCAGTTATGGAGCGAAATTAATAAAAGCTTGAACGGCTGTACACGGTGCGCCGACGGTAAAACAGTTATTGATAAAAGAAATCGAAGCGCTTCCTTTATTCATAAACCACAGCCGAAAAAAAGTGTAGACAGCTGCTGCCTGCCGCTACTTTCGTTTATGTTAACGTCCTTTGAGCGTTATCATTTGTGAACAAACATTCTCACCCGACAGCTATCTCAACGCCCATTCATTACGCTTAAGTCTCCCAAAGTAGCTCAGAAAACTCACTTGCAAGGAAAGAAGCGTCCCACCAAGAAACTAGGTTTTTCTTTCCAACATCGCAGGCTGCGGCGAGACTTGGCTGCAAACTGCCTTCCCTGATATCGCGGCACAGGCATCAGGGCCGGCGCCGCGCTATCGCTACACAACCCGACCACACATGTTAGGCTCTGAGTCGGGTTATCGACGCTTATCTACCACTTTGGCACGAGCGTACTTATTGTGCAGGGAATGCGGGCGGCGCAATCTATATATCTTTGACGTTCTGGGAACAGGCACTTCGCATATACATATATAGTTCCTGAACAAGGTATGCTAGTGGGTCGAGTACCAAGTTCCTCCGTGGCATCAATGTGTAGCGTGTGCTTGCCAGATGGCCCGTCGAAATCACATGTGCGGGCTGTCACGCTGATATTATTAGGGGCTAGTTTATCTGTACCGCCTCTGGGTTCAGCTCCTGAGTGCGAACTAAAAAAATCCGAACCGATTAAAGCATGTAAAGTTCGTTCTCTCTCACTTATTGGGATCTCTGTACGGACAATATCCGTTGCGAGAAACTAGAGAACCAATTACATAAAGGCACGCTATCTGGTTTTGCATCTGAGCTGGGTGTCGAGCAATTGTCAGTCGTTGTCATGATTGAAAAACTATCTGGATACGGAAGCTGTAAAACTTTCTCAGTTTCCCACTGGCATTAAAACTTACGTTCATAGTTTAGATCTAACGCCAAACTTAAGTTACGGAAGTGCTTGCAGTGACACTTGTATAGCCCCGGCTAGAGGCGCTGCATTTGTGGACGCTACCTGAACGCTATCAAATTCTCCTATACAAGACGTAATCTCGACAGATGTACGCGCAGAAAAATTGCCCTGAGATCTGAAACACCTTGAAACCATCTCAAGCAGGGCAGGCGAAATGAACGCTGTGAATCGTTTTTAATGCAGGAATGTTTTAACGGTAGTAGTAGTATGTGGTTTATTAAACATCATAATAAAAAGAAAATAAAAGATTTTTGATAGCCCCGGCATCTGCCATCGATACTGAAGCACCTGCGCTGGGGCAGCGGAAATAAAGGACAGCAGGCAGAACGGAGGAATGAAATGAAAGATGTGAGGGATAGATAGAAACGAGAGGGGGCCAGATATCGCAGGTACCGTTTATAGCAGTCGCATTTTAACGGTCACATTTTCACTTCTGTTTGCCCGCAGATTTTTGTCCGACTTCGTCCGTTTACGTCTGATTCACACGACGGTCCGTTAGCCCGCGGCCCGCGCATCACGTGTTCATGCGCCACTAAAAACTGGCCTGCGATCCGATGACGTCAAGCGGATGCGACGGGCCAAAAGAGCAGACGACGCGCTGGGTCTACCACTGTTGCCAGATTATTTTAAAGCGTTTGGCAATAATAATAATAATAATAATAATAATTGGTTTTTGGGGAAAGGAAATGGCGCAGTATCTGTCTCATATATCGTTGGACACCTGAACCGCGCCGTAAGGGAAGGGATAAGGGAGGGAGTGAAAGAAGAAAGGAAGAATGAGGTGCCGTAGTGGAGGGCTCCGGAATAATTTCGACCACCTGGGGATCTTTAACGTGCACTGACATCGCCCAGCACACGGGCGCCTTAGCGTTTTTCCTCCATAAAAACGCAGCCGCCGCGGTCGGATTCGAACCCGGGAACTCCGGATCAGTAGTCGAGCGCCCTAACCACTGAGCCACCGTGGCGGGGCTTGGCAACGCTGGCCAAAATGGTTTTTCCTCCTGCCAAAATGGTTTTTCCTCCCGACCCATGACTGCGATTGAATGGTGCAGGTGCGGCCCTTTGTCCAATTCCTCAATGGCCTGGACCGTCTTGCTAGCCAAGTCGATCGCTTCGTCATGGCAGCGAACGCAGTGCAGCTTGTCAAAACAGCGTCCCAGCTCAACGCCACTCAGCGAAATGTGGCAGCCGAAATACTGGCAAGAGCGGAGGTTGCCAGAGCTGGCGCGCGCATCTTCGCTGGCCGCCGCTAATTCCCGCGAGGGGAGAGGCACTTGAACTTCCTTGGTTGTCCAGTCCGCGGGCCCTCAGCAGGCATCTCAATTTGGTGACGCACGAACACGTGATGCGCGGGCTGCGAGCGAGCAGTCCGTCGTGTGAATCGACCATAGGTGTAGCCGCAATGCCGCTGAGGCCGCTTAATAATAATAATAATAATAATAATAATAATAATAATAATAATAATAATAATAATAATAATAATAATAATAATAATAATAATAATAATAATAATAATAATTGGTTTTTTGAGGAAAGGAAATGGCGCAGTATCTGTCTCATATATCGTTGGACACCTGAACCGCGCCGTAAGGGAAGGGATAAAGGCGACGCGAGCAGTCAGTGCTGCTGCTTCCTCCTGGCATGCACGTCATTCAGGCTTATATGCAAGGGGCTCTGCTCATGTAATAGTTAGTTTGCAATTAGTGCGACAAGAATAACAACAGCGTTGCAGAAATTAGCACTAATATCGTTTGCAGCGAAGCCCAAGGAGGAAGCAAAGATATATGTATCATCTGCAGACACCGTACGAGACAGCAATTTTATTCACTTATGAATGCTCATTACCAAAAGATGACCAAAGAGAGTAGTCTGTAAACGGTGCAGTTTTTATCCTTTTGGAGCGCGCAGAGCTTTGTTGTTTGTTGTGATGCATTCTCTGTGCGTTCGTATACACGTTCGTAGCCTCTCACGCGCGTGCCCTTCTCCGGGCTCGCACATGCTTGTATATACTGTCCCCGTTTTGTTCTCTTTGTGTGGTAGTTTTTGTGTCTGGTTGGGTCGCCCAGTGCATAAAATATATATAAATATATATAGTTCTTCCAAAGCTAGCGTTCTTGTTCCGTGCATACGCCAGATTGAGGTCACCTGAAACGCGTGAGACCATTTAAAAGTAAATGAAATTAAAAACAGATATTGATAACAGACGGCGCGGTTCAGGTGTCCAACGATATATGAGACAGATACTGCGCCATTTCCTTTCCCCCAAAACCAATTGTTGTTATTATTATTATATTATTATTGATAACAAGCAAGGATTTTAAATAAGCATGTCGCGCACGCTACGTCATCGCAGCTGCCACGTGGGTGCTTACAAGTGACGTAACGAAAACCGGGCATAAAGGTTTCTTTAGCGATCACCTTCCTTGTGTTGTTTGAGCACGGATGAGACCAAAATATTAAACATCACGCACGCGTTCCCGCAGTTGGGTAATCTAGGCACCGGATGAATTAGACCATTTTTTTATGGACACGTTGCGTATTACGGCAACTCTGATGTGACTCCGGTCTGTTTGCTGGTATAGCTGTCCGGTATGACTCCTGTTTGTGGTTTGTTTGCTCGTTTTGCAAGCACGGTTGCTTTAAAAATTCTAAAAATGTGCTGGTTTGTTTACATAACGATTGCTTACAGCAGGACTGAGTCAAAAGAAGCATAATTGCTAACCTGAAAGCACTATTGAGGCAGCAGGGACATATGTACTTTCTACTTTGATAGTAGTAACAGTGGTACCTGGCGAAAATAGCGGCGATATCTGCCTGAAGCCTCGGTGAGTAAAGCCTCCACTCTCGAGAAGCCCCACCCATCAGCCACCTCTCCACCCCTCCCCTCTGACAGGGGAACGCCCACCCACCCACTTACACCATCAAACCTCCCTCCACCACATTCCCATCCACCCTCGCCCTCCAGGAGTGCCATCGGCCTACTTCCATCTTCAACAAGGCCTGCGCCCACTGGAAACCCACACAGCAACGGAACGAAAAGTTTGACGGAATGTTTGAAGTCCCGAAAAGTCTGATCCGGCGCAGAAAGCTGCTTTAACTTCATCCAATCCTCCGAAGGACTCGCAAGTGAGCGAATTAGTATTTCGTGCCAGCCTTTTAATCCGTGATGCCAAGCTCTGCGTTACAAATTCAGGCGCCGGTATTGGACCAATGACATGGGACGTCACAAATGGGGGGATGATTTTTCATTGTTCTAGTCCTTTTTTTTTTCATTTGTAATATAAATCGAGAACCCTTCCAGATAAAGTAGCACCTATGCATGAATATATTAGCAGTACTGTAAGTATTAATCAATGATAAAAGAGAAAAACAGCAATTTCATTACAATTTGTTTAAGATGGTTAAAACGCCACAGGTTCTGTATACGGATTTGTACAATCGCCAAAGTAACCACGGTACTAATAGCTGAAGCAGTCGCAATCAAATAGAAATTCCGGTTGCGATTAAATGGGAAATAAACCAATGACAATGCGGACGCTAAACGAAATAGGAGTAGATCAAGTGGCTGCAGAGATCTAGAAAAAGAGGTAGGAGTCCAGGTGGCTGTAGATCTGGTGAAGGACGCGAACATGTTTTGCCTAGGAAACTCGCAAACCTGTGTACATCATGCCTAATGAACTCAAATGTACCAAAAGCATGCAACAGTGCTGACCTGACACTAGCAAATAAAGGTGAAGTCAAGGGCCTGAAAAATTATAGATTGATTATATTGCTAGCTGTGGTATTCAGGTATTTACTAAGGTATTTACTAACAGAATCGTAGCTACGTTGGACCTCAATGAACCAACAGGCTGACTTCTGGAATAAGTACCAATATTCGTGCATCAATCAGATTATAGACAAATGAGCAGAATATTAATCCTTATACAGAGACTTCATACATTAGGAAAATAAGAGCTTATTCTGTCGAAACATCAGCTCTTATGTAAGCATTGCACAACCAGCGCGTGCAGCTGTAGGAAGCACATGTAGATGTGCTAAAAGGTATCTTCAGGCGCTGTGCAGTGACTGGTCCACCGCAGAAGAAATGAGAAAGGTGATCAGAGGCAGTGACATCTCCATTGTATTTAATTGATTTAATTGCAACTTCACAAGATATATATCCGTTCCTGCCGGCCTCCTACAGCCTCTTCCTTGCCCATCCGTGCCTTTCGACACCGTCGCCATCGACTTGTTTGGTCCCTTTCCCCTTACGCCAGCTGGCCACCGTTGGGTTGTCACCGCCATTGACCACCTGACGCGGTATGCTGAAACAGCCCCGCTTCACTCCGGTGCCGCTTCTGAAGTCGCCGACTTTTTCTTGCATGCGATAGTGTTGCGCCATGGTGCTCCTCGTGTTCTGATCAGCGACAGTGGGAAGACATTTTTGTCCCATGTGCTTGAAGAGGTCCTCCGCGCCACCAACACTGTCCACTAGACATGTTCTAGCTACCATCCTCAAACCAACGGTCTCATTGAGCGCTTTCACCGTACCCTGTCTGACATAATATCTATGTACATTCGGCCTGACCATAAGAACTGGGACAACATTTTGCCCTTTGTCACCTTTGCCTACAATTCCGCAGTTCAACGCACCACTGGCTACAGCCCTTTCTTCTTGGTTTATGGCCGTGTTCCATCCTCATTGTTCGATACCGCCTTCTTTTCTGCTCCCGCATCTCCGTCTGCGTCTCTGGGCGAAGAGTTCGCTTCTCGGATGGCATATTGTCGCCACCTCGCCTGCGTCAACGCCGAAGCCACTCAGCAAGACCGCACATACCGCTATGACCTGCACCACCGTACGGTCTCCTTCCGACCCGTAGATGAGGTCCTCCTCTGGACACCCGTCCGCACGCCTGGACTGTGCGCAAAGTTTCTCCAGTGCTTTATCGGACCTTATCTTGTCGTCCAGCAAACATCTCCGGTCAACTACGCCGTTGTTCCTTCGCCGGACTTCGCCACGAAGTCCGGCGAAGACCTGAGGGTCGCGTTGACGGCTGGTGATGGTCCAGGCTGGGGCAGCCGCAGCAGCCGGGAAAGGCGACGGGGGTGAGCGCGTTCCGTTGCCTTCCTCCATACCTGAGGGCTGCAGACGCAAACGACGGCCTGATCGGAGCTCCAGGGAGAGCGAAAGACGGGTCCGAAGCGAGAGGTAGGGGATACGAATAGCACCTCCACCACTTGTGAGCCACCGCTTGCACAGGCGTCTTTATTCGGGAACAGCCGGGCACTCAGCGCGCGCTCCCCGCAGAGCCCAGGCAAGCGACGACGATGATGATGGGGATATACAGATGAAAGAGATGAAAGTTCGTGCAAAGCGCTCACCATATATATATATATATCTATGTCTATATATATATATATATATATATATATATATATATATATATATATATATATATATATATATATATATATATATATATATATATATATATATATATATATATATATATATATATATATATATATCTTCCGCGGTGGTTCAGTGGTTATGGCGCTCGGCTGCTGACCCGAAAGACGCGGGTTCGATCTCGGCCGCGGCGATCGAATTTCGATAGAGGCGAAATTCTAGAGGCCCGTGTGCTGTGCGACGTCAGTGCACGTTAAAGAACCGCTGGTGGTTGAAATTTCCGGAGCCATTCCCTACGGCGCCCCTGACAGCCTGAGTTGCTTTGGGACGTTAAACCCCATAAGCCAAAGTTATTTCATGTTCACTGATTTGACTGTAAAACATTTTATTCGCCGGAAAGAGCTTGGTGGTCGCGTTAAGTGGTCGGCAGTGCATAGCCGTCTACGACTTTGTCAGCCCACTCCACCGCCAGAATTTGCGTTCTGGGGCCACAGCTAGCCAGCAAGGCCTCCCACCGCTCGAGAGAAGGAGCGGTAACTAGATCATCCGGAGGTGACTCTGTTTGACAATTCCACAGTATGTGATCCTGTTCACTGTAAAGAGAGTAAACAATCACTGTTGAATTTGCCGCGTTTTCTGACACACGGGAAGGATCTGAAGTTGCGACGAGTAAAAGTAAATAAAAACAGTTTTTTTTGCATGTCGGGGAATTCAAAATACATCAAGGCATATATTTACAGCGTTCGGAAAATTTGACATTTATGGGCTGAATGTGACAAGCTGACGAGAGGTAGGCGGTGCTTCACTAATTTTAGCCCTTTCACGATATTGTGCTGCCCACACTGGTGTAAACAAACCCCGGGCGCGTGGTAAATCTATAGGATGCCTAGAATAAAAATCTGCGCGTTGTTTTGTTAGCGTCGCGAAAAGGTATAGAGCCGGGAGTCGTTCTTTAGGGTTTTGTGAGCGTGGTGGCGCAGAATTTACTCTAGTAGCATGGAAACACCAGTTGTCAGTTCGTTTACCGAAAGTGAAGCAGCCAGCGTGTACGAGCCAGCAGAGGACAGTTTTCTTTTGATAGATGCGCTGGAAAAAAGTCTGTCTGAAATTCTACTCAGAAGGTAAGGCACAAAACACACTCGATACTGTTAAAAACACCGTGATCATTTTTCAGGCCGGCACTGTGCGTTGAAGTCGGTTCCGGCTCGGGGATTGTCAGCGCAGCCGTAGCGAAAGCTTTAGGCAACAGCTGTTTCTGCATGTAAGTGTCATTGCGGGAGCATTATCTCTCTTACATGTGCTAAAGATGCTGAACCTTTGTTTGCAGAGCCACTGACATAAATGAAAATGCTGCTTCGATGACGAAAACAACTTGTGAAAGGAACGGAGCACATATTGACGTCGTAGTGAACGATCTCGTGAGCAGTTAGCATGTCTGGCCCGTTTCCTATATGCCTCACCATGAACGTTCCATAGCATGCGTAGTTATGGCTTAGAACGAATAGTGTTACTCATTGGGTATTTTGCTGATGCTTTCAGATAGAATGCCTTGCTGATCGCCTGCGAAACCAAGTCGATCTTCTGATCTTCAATCCACCGTATGTTGTAACGCCATCCGAAGAGGTAACATCTATTGTCTGGGAGCTCCTTTTGTATTCTGCATTCTGTGATCGACATTGTGAAGTGCTCATGAAGGAACTTTTCTGTTGAACTTCCGACCAGCACAAATGGCCTAGCCCCGGTTGTTGATAGCCTTTCAGGGGCAACTTTATGCAGGTTGCGTTTGCGAGCCCATTTGAAAGTAGAAGTCATGGCTTCCCTTGTTACGTACAATAAATTAATACGATAACTGTGGTGCACAGGTCAATTTTTCTTCCCTGTGAATGTTCCCACATTGTTTCCAAGCTGCACATATTGCATTGACAGCACACCTGCGTGCCCGTGTGCGAGGCAGGCTGTGGAGACAGCTTTGCTTGCTAAATCGTCATGCCGTTTATTCAGTGCAGTTTTTTTGGAGGCAAGCATGCATATTTACAATGTAGGATATATGTTCACTTCCTTTTTCCATTTGAAATAACATCCTTCCATTGCAGTCTCAATGCTAGAAAGCAAGATTACCATTTTTGCGGCCAGGAATCCAAACAGTCTAAGCTACTGAAAGGTTATGCAGCTTCCTTGTATGATCACAAAGTTATACTCTGTATCAAAGAATGTAAGCTTGACAGATGTAAAGTACCTCTACTAATAGCACCGTTTTGGAAGGCAATCACTTCTTAAACAATGTATCCATATTTCAGGTGCACAGTGACAAGCTGCTCACTCGATCCTGGGCTGGTGGCTTAAAAGGCCGTGAAGTCATGGACAGGCTGGCTCCATACATACCTGAAATGTTGAGTGATCATGGCCTGTATTTTCTGCTAGTCATCAAACAAAATGACCCAGGTATGGCTTCTGTGTGTACAACTGATACTTTCCTTGTATCATGCAGACCTGTAGTGAACATTAGTGAGTGAACAGTTCAGTTTTCATTTTACAGGTGACGTTTGCAAACTGATGTCCACACACGGCCTACGAGGAGAAACTGTCATTGCACGGCGATGTGGAGCAGAGTCGCTCAGCGTTTTGCGGTTTGAAAAATTCAAGAAAAATTCTTGACACACAAGGCCTGCTTTGCTACTTTTGAGTAATATCTCAACCCCAGGAGTTCTACATATTCGCTTGCATCACTCTTCACACGTCATTTGTGCGTCAGCCGTCATGCCAAGCTGCTCAGGAGCTGACAAGCTTTGTGCATTGATGAAGAAAGATGTACAGAGTCGATCACACTTGTCTAGAGCGCTCGTGCGGTGTGCTGCGGAGAAAGTGAAGTCAAATCTTATCGCAGCTGCTTTACTGAGGTCAAGCCGCTGGTGTGTGAGCATTTCACATGAATATTAGGCTGCTCTCTAGCGCAAGTATTATCAATGAAAGTCAATACCTACTTTATAATTTCGCTTTATTTCCACCGAACTGCACCGCTCGAGCGCTCTAGACTAGCGTGATCGACTCTGTACTTCATGAAACACAAGTACGCATAATTGTGTTAAATCTGTTACTTTGTTGTGTCCTGTGTTCTTTGCGCAAGGGCATTATTTGTTAGATAATTCATCTGTGTACACTAGCATGGCGTTGTGTTCAGGAGCCGCCAGGGTGGCTCAGCGGTTATGGTGCTCAGCTGCTGACACAAAAGACGCGAGTTCTATTCCGGCCACGGCAGTCGCATTTCGATGGAGGCGAAATATTTCTAGAGACCCATGTACTGTGCGATTTCAGTGCATGCTAAAGGACCCAAGGTGGTCGAAATTATCCAGAGCCTTCCGCTATGGCGTCCCATAGCTCGAGTCGCTTTGGGACATTAAACCCCATAAACCATGGTGTTCAGAAAACAAGAAAAAAGACTAGGGACAAAGAAACACTATAAACATGCAACTCAAGCACAAAACGACAAATACCCTTCAAAAAGGGCTCTTTAGTCAGTGGTGGGAACCAAATGTTATGACATTATGTTTAAGCCTTTTGCACCTGCTAGCATGGCATCCCTGGGATCTGGAAGGTGCAAGAGGATTAACCACGGATTAACCAGGTGAACTGTGACATCATGGCAATCAGCCAACAGCACTGCTGTGTTCAAGTTGTTTCCCACTACAGAGAACGCAGTACTCGAGCCATGCAGACCTTTTCTTCTCCCATCTTTTTGTGCTGTGTGAATGGACAAACTTTTTCAGATTTGTTTGTTCATAAGATGGACAGGGATTTTCTGCAGAGATGCAAATACCACAGAGTCCTCATTTTACAATGCAGGCTGCCTTCTAACTGCTATGTTAGCAAATGCTGCTGTAGCTTTGTTATGGAAGGACCACCTCTGTAACCATTGCAGCTGACTTTGTGTACACAAGAAACATTGAATCGCTGCTCTTCAGTCTGTCCATCCAGAGGTAGCAGGACCACACGAATTCAAAGTTAGCAGTTCGCAAAGCATTTGCAACTTTCAGAGCACTTCAGCTTGGTCAACACAGTATGCATGAAATGTATCGTAGCACTTGTGTCAGCCAGCAACAGCTTGTGATTTATCACAGGTGATGGATTGCAAGTTTGTAACAGTTATCAAGACTACTGGAATGCGTTTGCCGAGCACAACGAAAACTAGTAAAAGCACACCACACCACGGACACACCGAACAAGCTTTATTTTTGAATAGGAAGCATTCCAAAGACAATTCGGGAGCATCACTTTTGTTGACATGTCACTTCTGTAGCTATATTACACTGAAACTGGGTGCATAAGAAGGTGAGACATGTTCCACAATCCACACCTGTGCACTTTTCCTTGAATCTCCCACCCTTCACACATCTGTAGGAAGTACACAAAACGAAAACAACTTGCAGGCTGCTATACACTAAAACAAACAGCTTCATTTACAGCTTGCGCTTCTCACAAGACAGATGTACAAAACCCAAGGACTTTTCATATGTAACACGTGACAGTGACGTACATGTTATGCAAAGAAATTAGTCGCAGGCAAGGAAACAGTTTCTGGAGTAAGAACATGCTTATCAGCAAAAGAGTTCCCAAAATATAACTTTAAAAAAGTATAAGAAGTACGTATCACCACACTGTTGCAACTAAAAAATAAACAGAACAATGTGTACTACTACTTCCTTTCAGCAGCAGTGCTGACTGCTGCCACCCGACCAAAAATTCCAAAGTTGCACTGTAGAGTAAAGCTCCAGATTGGAAGCAGTGGAGTTATATAGTTCAGCATAGTTGATTTCACAGTGGTTGAGATTGTTGTAGAGATTGTTGCATTTTAAAGCACGATTTTTTTCATGTAGCAATTGCATGATTACACTTGAGGAATTCAAAAGTGGAAAGGTCACAATGTGGAGCTACTGTGTGAGGAACATTTTACTTCCATTAGAGGTGCTTGAACCACAAGGCAGCCACATATCGCTGCAGTGGGTTGCATGTTGGGCAGCATACTAGATGTTTCGTACATTACACATGGCAAATATCACCCTTATAACCATGTGTTGTGTCAATCACAGTCTCTCTTCCTTGGTTATTGAAGACAATACGCAGTCTTGCAGGTTATCCAGTTTCATATGTTCATTATTGATCATATAGAGTTCTTACTCGTCATGCTATGTGTGCACACAAAAATATAGATTGCACAGCACGGAAAATAGGGCTTTCATGCACAAGAAACGGGGTAGATGGTGATGTTCCGCTTTTCTTTGCAGCCAATTGTTTTAGCTCATATAATATTCATGTTCGGTCTTTTGGCTCGTCTAAAAGTGCAAACTTGTTATTCCCCAAGCAGCTCTGCATTGCAACTGGTTTGTATTGTCTTAGCTGTAGTGGGCTCAACACCTAGCAGCTGAATGGCCTGGTAGGACAGAAATGTGCAACCATATATATCGATGTCAAGATTTCATTGCCTGCAGAGCATGCTGTCAAGTCCCTTTGAGACAAACTCTGCTCAGCAACGCTGACTAATAATGTGATCATATAGTTGAAGGAGAATTTGGTTTAGGTGGGCACAATACCAAAATAAAGACCATTTGACTTATGTACATGGGGCCGTCAAGAACATGGAAAACAACAAATGATAGTAGTAGTAGACAGGACATACACTACTTTGTTCCATCCTTAACTACTGTGATTTCAAAGAATTTATACCAACTCGCCAGACAGTTCACATTGATTGTGCGCACTTGTTAATGCGAGCTCTTGCAGTGCCACATGTGCATAACAGAACAGATTTGTGTGTACAGATTCCATCCAGCATAACAAAGCAGTAGTGAATTGACTGTGGCCTTAAGTGCAACAAAGTTGGGTGCACATTACTCCTTGGATGCAGCAACAGTTTTGAAAGAAGCACAGTGACGGCAAGCACTTATAATAGGAGGACATGTGCGCCTGCATGATGTACCATTCACAAATTGCAACCCCAACTGAACAGTTTACTGGAGGTGCACTGTACGATTTCCAAAGAATTCTTGCACAGCACCACACAAAGGTTTCCCTGCAAACTCGCTTGTGTTTCATTCCTAGCTCACTAGCATTGTTATGCTGAGCTGGCAGGTTTAGCAGATTTCCAGCCAGCATATCATTTTTGTCTCAAAGAAAGCCTACTGCAACTCCAAAATGGTGCATGCGTCTCTCTTGGGGCTATTACATCAGCTGTTGCAAAGAATACAAGCTGCTTATGCCCAAGGGGTCATGCTGCTCGTTAATGTTGCTGCGGTGCCACAGGTAAGTCGATATAGTTTCCAGGCCCCTTCTATTCCAAACTTTCTACTATAATGACAAACCAGGATGCAGTAATGCCTGCACACAGAGAAGATACCCAGAGATTGGGGAAATTTTTTTCTTAAAAGAAAAAAAAAACGAGGGAGAATACCCAAGTCTATTCCACCAAGCAGTTCTTTCTTTTAGGACAATGGCTTCTTTTCCTCAGAGATGGGACTTGTCACAGGCGTTGCCAAGGTAGATGTATTGCTTGGGTGGCTGTTGAGTGCATCCTCAAAACTGTTGACGCTGCTGCTACGTGAGGACACCTTGGACTGTTGAAGCAGATGGGTTGTTTGAAGGGGGGACAAGAAAAAAAGGAATGGAGCAGGGAGATGATGTGCAAGGCCAGTTTTAGGAGAAAAAAAAAAACAGACAGGCTCACTTTATCCAGCATTCTGAAGTCCATCAGTGTTATTGCAAAAATAAAATGAATTGGCTCCGAATTCAGATGGCTCCGGAGCACAATATTTACAACAGACAATGGTGTTTTTTTCTCCTCTTGTATGCAAGTTGGAATCAGCATAGTATAATATAGTGCTGCAGATGACATTAAGAGCATATCAATTCACTATATGTTCACTAGACAACACCACCTATTTTGCCACTGGTGCTCAATCAGGCAAACAGGTGGCACCATCAAGCCAGCATCTGCCACTTGGCCTAAAGTATTCTCATTTAGGAGACACCCACTACATTGATCCTGATGGCCGTACGCTTGCTTTAAATTTTTTTTTTTTTTCAGTGAAAACAGCGTGGCATCACGACTAGTGCATGCACAAACCAAAAATAATCAGCTGCTAATATGACAAAGTGCATGCAAATATAATAATCACTCGTGTCGTAGAGCATTGTGTGGCCCCATTAGATTCCTTGGTGGCCATGTCCTTCTATTCAGATGCTTTAATTTATCAAATGATTTTGAGCAGCAGCAGCCTGCATTAGGTTTGGTGAAAACTTGCTTGCGAAAAATGGAGACACAGTGTAAATAAGCACCAAATGCCTTCCCATGGTCCTCAAGCTCTGTGCATTTGTGAAAGCAAAGCTTTGCGCCAAGAAAAACTTGTTAGCAGTCATAATACATAGGCTAAAGGCCTGTGCTTTTGATGTGAGAACACTGCCTGTTGTGCTGACTGTGTGTCCAGGTGACAAGACACCTTAGCCTTGTGGCTTTTGCACAGCATACATAAACTGCAGCCAAGAGCACCGAGCAGTTTTTTTTTTGCAGTGCCCCTAATTATCCATCAATCCTTACGAGACATCTACGACAGACAGCTCGCATTACTTAGAGTTACTAAACAGGCTGCCTATGTGAGCTGGAGGTGGGCACAGGTCTGCCATATTTCTCTCCCAAGCATCCAAGTCGTGAGGGAAAGCTGCCACTTTTGCATGCAGGAGGCATGCTCGATGCATTGGTTAGAAAGGGTACCAGCTCAGTCCACTTATTTTTGTTTGCTGAACTTGCTTTATCGCAACCATAATACTGCTGCAGCGAGTCATTCAGCTTGTTAGTAATGCGTTGGCTGCATGAAAGCCTATATATTTACAAGTCATGAACAAAATACTCTGTGTGGATGGGTGGTGCCATCTGGCATAAGCGCCATAATTCTCAAGCGCTTTCTTTTCAAGACCAAGAAATCTTGTCACAAAATTGCATTTTTGACGCAAAAGTAGGTAATTTTTCAGTGGACATGTACACTTGGGCAGAATGCAATGCTACCAAGCATGAGAACCGTAGGTGAAACTATGGACTGTCAACAGCTAGTGCTAAACAGTGTGGAGGTGTTTTCTCTATAATGCATGGATGCTTTAGAGCCATGCGATTGCGTATGGTCAATGGAGGCAGAAGCGGCGCAGAAAAAACTGCTGCGAAACTCCGCCTCTCGTAGGAAGCCTATACACACTAACTCCAGCATTACTGATAGTATCAGCAAAGCTCCTCAGTACCAACAGCACCAGCTGTGAATGCAATTCAAACAGCTACCTGCAACTCGATCAGTTGTCTAGGCGCGTGAACAAAAAAAATGTCGCAAGTATTGGGTTGTTATGCAGTGCCGCTTAGCAACAGGATCGAAACATATACATATAGTCTAAAATCCACGTGGCATGCAGTCAGAAGGATACCCAGACACAGGACAAGCAAAAGATAGGTGCAGGCTTTATTAACAAAGCAAGAGAAAAAAAAAAAGGAGGGGTGGAAGTCTGAAGCTAAATGCAGTAAAAAAAATGGGGGAGACAAGAGCCTCACCCTAAATGCACCACAGACATTGCTGCCTGACCACAAAAAGAATGCAACGCGTCATTCAGCCTGTATATGTTGGTAGGAACTTGGGGAGGCTAAT
Organism: Amblyomma americanum; assembly: GCA_030143305.2. Lineage (NCBI taxonomy): Eukaryota > Metazoa > Arthropoda > Arachnida > Ixodida > Ixodidae > Amblyomma > Amblyomma americanum. The sequence goes on along the minus strand of JARKHS020025879.1, from coordinate 162,438 downwards.
TGCTGCCGCACACGGGGGAGTGGACAAGCCAAACGAAACAGAAATGAAAGAAAAAAATACAGCCAGCTTGGCAAAAAAAAAATGGCTTATATGCTATCGCTCAAGCAGCCAGCATCTAGACTTCAAGAAGGGTGGTGCCCCAAGAGCTTCCTACGAAAACAAGCTACGCTTTGGCTCAAGAGATCGACTCCTGCAACGAAAGAAAGCACATAAAAGTAACATTACACCTAGGAGAGCAACAAAGCCAAAAGACTGATAACGTCACAAAACACAAGCAAAATAGATTAATTTTTGCAGGCAACCATATGGCATGGTGTCATTCCACGTACCTTTACATTGGTGTAGACGGACCCAACCTTCTCCTCAACAGACTTAAAAGCAGTAGAATTTCTGCAATGAAACAAAGGACAGAAAGGAGCAATGAAATTGTTGCTGCCCTAGCAGAAACCTTGTTAAATGCAGAGATACGGACTGTTCTGTAATGCTTTCAGCAATGATACTATGGCTGAACTACATCACAGCTCCCATCCCGTAGTTTTCTAGCAGCAAGTACTGCACTAGACTGAAATATGAATAAACAGAGCAAAGTAGTAGAAAAAGTAATGCTGATGTTATCTGGCTCACTCCTGATGCAACTGTTTTTTGCAACTGAAATACATTACTAAAGTGAAAAATTTCACATATATACGAATTGTCATTTTAGTGATACAGCCGTTCTTCCCTTCATCTAAGTGAAGTAAAATGCACAATTATATATTTCACGACTTTATGCCATGGTTCAAAATTACGCTGTGCTCAGCAGCCTCCACAGAACAGAATTACAGGCCTTGCCTTGTTAACATGGACACTTTGGTTGCAAGGCAAAACTGTCCATGCAGCAAGTCATCCATAATAATGAATAGAGGAGGAAAAAAAAAATTTTTTTTTTAAACTTCAAGATTAAGGTATGCTTTGGTGCATAATGTTCGACAGTGAAGTGAAAATTAGAAAATTTTTTTAGCTCGAGGTGGACTTTCCTAGTAGCCATTATTTTTAATGTGGTGCAGTCTGGAGCACCTTGTGGTCTGTTAGATATGTGACGTCATCTCACAACATGGTCGTATTTCCTACTACAGATTTCCACATCCCACAAATGCTTGTACACATTTGTGCTCAGCACAACATTCAGACGGTACCATAAGATGATAGAATTTTTTTCGCAGCCATTCATGTAATATGACAAGTGGTGATGCATGTAGACCAGCTGCCTTGGCAGTGTAAAGCATGCGAACAAAAAAATTTGGCTATCACTCAGGCATTTTCAGTTTCACACTGCCTTTCGCTGGTGTCCTGCACTCAAAGCAGAGGAACAGAGTTATCTGGTTGAGTCAGACGAGGTTAGTTCCAATTGCTATCCACATTAACGCTACAACAAAAACATGGGCTTTAATATTGTCCAGAAAACAGGTTTCCATTATAACGAGACAGAAATGCAATGAAAAAGTTTGGTTGCCAGAAAAATTGTCCATAATTCGAGCTGTCCATACTAACAACAGCCTTTTTGCCAGAGCACGAGTGTATACCTGCCAGGCAAAATTACAACTCTCTCTGAACATGGCCACTTTTGTTGTGCTACCAAGGATCTTGCTTTCAATGCATGGAACATGCTATTACTCTTCTAGAATATATCGCCTTTAATTTTATTTTGCATGCATGTTTTCTCTTTTTTGCCAACAGATTGTTTACACACTGCGCGATTCCCCCTGGTAGATGAAAAGGCCGAATTCATCAATAATTCAGCTTCATGTATCATTGATTTTTCTTGATCCCCGACAGTTCACCTTAGCAGTTGTGAAGTACTGCAGCAAAGCAGCCTACTAAGCACACAATGCAACTGCACAATGTTACCAGGAGCTTAATAATAACGTCATGGCATCATTTTTCTGCACCTTCATGTCTTGAACAATTGGCATTGCTGAACTCTCCACTATCCTTGAATGAGTATTAATAAAATGCTTCTAAATCAAGAAAATGGACATAGTGAGATTTTTAAGAGCACAACAATGTCGTGAAATTTTGTTTGTACAGTTGTAATGTTTCCTACAATTTGGGAGCGGATACCATGTAAACAAATCAGGAATGATTTTTATTTTCTGTATTGTTGTTCAGGGCACAACAATAAACTGACAGCTTCTTTGCATAAAACAGAGCCGTGTGAACACTGAAAAAGCTTTAAAAACTGTCCAGTTAAAACACGATAACTGATGTTGATTTCTACAAATAGAAATGTATAGGGAGTACCTCAAAACCAAACTTACTCTGACATCAACACAAATAGTATGTAGAGTTGGACTCTATAAGCTTTCAATGCATCCAATGTGAACTAACAGAGGTTATCGCTTTGCACAGTAAAATATCATTAATTCGAACTTCAACGGGCTGGGAAAAATGTTCGAATTATCCGAAAGTTTGAATAATCGAATGACTCCAGAAAAAACTCAAGGATAGCTTGCATCGCGGTAAATTTATTTTTATTTAATGGGTGCCTGATTCTGAGACGAGAACAGCGCGGCAATGACTTTTTCACATTTCCATCAACGCTTTATTGTGTGCACACTGTCGGGTGAATCGAAGAAGAATCATAAGGACCTCCCACCTCCTTCACAGTGCGACGAGGTAGAGCTCCACCACTACCGCGTCCATAGAGTTTCGTACTGTACACTAGAGGGAAACCTGGCGGCTTTTCATTTCATCCACCAGGGACGTCCGAGGCATGCTGGGAAGACAGCACGCCAGATTGACCTCTAGTGGCTTGTTGACTGTGCTACGGATTGGATTTTTTCGGTTGTTCAGTTTTGTGTTCACCAAAGTAGGTTTTGCCGATGTTTTGTGCGCTTTGTGGTTTTGTAGTGCAGCTATGCACGCAGTTCATTTGAGATGTGGAACATCCGAAGGCGCTTGACTCGAAGTGAGCTGAGCACAGTGTCTGGTGCCTGCTAGGCCTAAAGTCCGTTTGCCCACTTAATGGGAGTCATTTACACAGCAAGCTGGGTTTTGCTCAGCAGGAACCTGTGCTACCTGTGCACTGAAATGTGAAAGAAGGGAACAAGATTTTTTGTGAACTAAGTACTCAGCAGTCTGCTACTGTGACCACTTTACAGAATTCTCATAAGAGTGTCGGAGACACTTTAGAAGCGCAAGTACTTCAACAGTGCAACTTATGCTAGCCGTACTCGCTGAGGATTGCGTTTGGTTCATTTCGAAGACTGGCAGTAGCCGTGCTTGCATGCAGGAACGACTTCTACTTCATGAATTAAACGCAAATACCCACATGTTGCACATGTCAGCATGAACACGGCCGTCACTTACTTGTGGTAGGGGAGGTTTGCACTTCCTAATTCATGTTTTTTTTTTTTTTTTTTGCAAAATCTGTAAGCACAGCGCCAGGACATGGCGAGAGCCGGCACTTTTGCGCGCAAACTAGCTTCTTATAGAAAAGCAGGGGCTCGGACAAGTTTCTCATGGTACGAACATAGCTTATGCATGGACATAGGGCACGTCCTGCAATAGCAGACAACGCCAATGAAAAGTTTGTTTTTCACAATGCAAAAACAGAAGCTTCTACAGTGTAGTATTTTAAGCACTAACAATTTTTTTTTACAGAATACTCGCTTTGAAAAATGTGCCTGTTAAACGCAAAAAATTATTTTCTATGGTTAGCTATATTTGGTGGCATGAAGAGAATGCCCTCTCTTGCTATTCTCTTTCCATGAGCAAATTCAGTGATCATTTAGGCCTGTGTGCTTCTCTGCTCATTTATTGCAATGTACAGTAAACATATTTTTATTAGAGCACATATTTATTATAAAACAATGCTTCCTTGCAACACATAATTTGCGAAAATTTTTATTTCTGCAGTCGTAGTTATGTTTTAGGGCCAATCCAAGTACGCTATGCTGTCTTCCAGACATTCCCACAGTGGATGAAGTGCTCTTTAAGAAACTCGCCTACACGATGGCACCAGCTTCCCCTTAGCTAACATTTATCAACTTTCTGACCGTGCCACACCCATCTTAAGTGGCACTGTAGCGTGTGAGGAGGCCTCACAGCACTAACAGCGAATAACACGTGACAAGTAATCAGTTTTGGCGCTCTTGTGGGAGAACAAAGCCACGCGGACTCAAGTGAAGGAAACTGAACTGAAAAAAGAAATGGGGGACAAAAAAGAAATGGGGGGAGAAAACACCAGCAATGCTCCAATCAGCATCCAAAACGGTGCAGCAAAACTTCATAGACACACTCGCGCTTAAGGCAGAAAACTAGGAGCGGTATTGGCCCGATTTCATTTCATTGGTTGGTGATCGGAGGACACTCTCCTTGTTCTTGCCGACATGAAAGAAAGAAGAGCAAGGAAAATGCGAGGGAGGTAGGGGGCGGACGGCGTGGCCCATCGCGAGGCCGCAGTTGACAGCCACGAGGTCGCAGTGGTGACAGTGGCGGAACGCGACGTCGTATCTGCGGTGTGCTTGGGGCACTTGCAAGAGGAAGATGACGGCAACAAAACCAAAATTCAAGGACAGTGCATCGTTCCTGTCACCCACGAGGTGGTTGGCACGATAGACGTGCTGGGGCGGCACGCGAGCTCGCAAAATATGCGCGTAACGCTGTTGCTGCTGGCAAAGAAGAGGCAGAAAAAGCATTTTAATTGCAAATAAAGGCTTTTCCTGTCAGTTATCCGCAGCGCGTTTTTCGCAGATTCTGAGCATGCTAGGAGGCGAATTTCAATGTTGCAAATTTTAATATTACGAACTAAACTGCTGATTTTACAGACTTCATTAAATAGAGGTTTGACTGTGCTTGAAATTTCATTCAATTTCAGGTAAAAATAGCCAGAATAGTTTTAACCGCCACTGGCTGATACTAGAGACCACAATGTATCCAGAGTTTTCCACAAACACAGCACTTACAGATCAGGCATGCTCCGCTATTTTGGTGAAAACGGTCAGTTTCCATCCAAATTTTAAAACTCATCAACCGCACGTACAGAGAAATAAAGAGTATAAACTTCAAATTTCTGGGCACACAGTGGCTGTTTGTTCAGGTTGTAACAGTAAATGCTTACATGTTCGTAGCGAAACCCAGTTATATAAGGAGGCCCTGAAATGATGCCATGCTACCAGTTAAATACGCAGAACAGTGCCGAGCGGGCTATGCACTGTGTACTGATCTTGAAAAATTCACTACACAGGCCAAACCAAATACTGATGCAGCAACAAGGACATTACGAGAAAGTATCTAATTTGAGAGACTTCAAACTTCCTTAATTTCAACTTCAGGTTATTCAGGCACTCTGCATGCCCAGAATAAAGCTAATTTCAAGCACAATAGGTTATCAGAAAATTTTAGACAGACTAGCTTAACCATCTATGATTAGGTGTGCCAAGCTACCAGCATGGATTGGAATTTTGACAGACGCTGCATCCTCCAAGACATCTGCTGTGTACTAATAGGGCTCGGAATATGCCACTGCATTTAAAAGTAGAATTGTCATTGTAAGTACAGTATTGCAGTGTGCCAGAAACACACAGCAATAACTGCACCATAAAGCGTTTTGTTGCCTATGTAGAATCCCTTTAAGACGAACTTGGAGGGACCAAGAAAACTTAAATGTGCCCCCAAGAAGTATGGGTGAGCATGCCTGGTGTGCCCAAATATATTTTAGACAAACACACATAATGAAATGGCCTTGCAGCAAAAAGATAATTGCAAAGGAGGATTTATTGTAGTATGCATGACCAAAAGCAATAAAGACATGACATGCTCACATGATCCCTCTCAAAAACGCCATTGTTTCTTTTTTGTTTCTCCTGCTTCTTTTTCAGCAACCCCTTTTCAGTTTTCTTTTTCCGCCTTTTGCCTTATCCTTGGTTTCCTTTGCTCCTCACCCCATCTAGCTCAGTGGCACATGCTTCATGATTGTATAATCATCCCTTCTTTTCTCAGTCCTTTTTCTGTTCTGGAGCACAGCTGTTTTGCCAATTCTATGGGCAGGACACCCTTGCACCTATGCACCTTTTCACCCACCGGAGTCGCCAAAATTCAGTCACTGCAAAAGTTTGTCTTAACTGAGAAGCACACACCAAGAATTTCAAGAACATCCGAGAAGTCACCTTTACCAAGTTCGTCTTAACAGGAGTCTAACCACTCTAAGGTAAGCAGCTGCCCCCACAACCTTATCTTGAATGTAGATTTTAAACCTACAGGCCAGCAATTCGACACCGCTCTTTGTTACCCACCCTCCTTTCTATGTGCAGTTTTGATGGCTGTGACGTAGCTAGAATGAAACCTTCACCGCAATGCTTATCTCGGTTTTGTTAGATTCACTTCTCAAAGACCATGAAATGACACTTCTGAACATTCCAAGCATGAAGAAGAGGACTGCATTACTTCATCTCTCCCAGTTTCTTGGACATGCTGGCACCCAGGCTGCCTAGGGCAGTAGTGGTCTTCTCTCCAGCAGTTTTGATTGTGGCACTAGTCTTCTGGTAGCTGCACGAGGGGGGGAAAAGCACACAAAAGAAAACAGGATCAGATAATTGTGACAACCAATCCTAAGTCATCAATGACAGGCATTATTCTGTATTATCATGGTTTTAAAATAAATAATTATTGCTGCATGCAAAGTGTCAATCTTTAGCAGCATGCGTCAAAGGAAGATTAATCACACAACATAAGACTTAGTATAGTAGACATGCTAAGAACCTCTAAATACTGCAAACAACTTATTTTTCACGAGCTCAATATTTCCCGAGTACTAAATTTAGCAAAGCAGGGGCAATGGGCCCCTTAGTGCTCCAGCCCAATTTATTTGCAGGACTAATTTTCATGAGGTCAATGTTATTTGTGAATAACATGAAAATTTGGATCTAAAAAAATTCAGCTGTTTACAACAGATTAGTCATTACCTGTGCAACATATAAGCTACCTATCTGCAACAGTCTTGACAACTACATGGCCCATCTTCACATGCAGTGCAACCTGTTAAATAATCATTTTTCACCTGTAGTACAAGAACATGTCTTGAAGGTCAGTCGTGCACATAAATTAACAGCACACTATAAACAAATTTTCAGCAAAATACAGGCTCAAATTAGTAACTGCAAGGAACCTCATAAGCCTTCATAGTGCTTTATACTGTAGTTGGTTTACTAAGGCTCATTGTAGAAGTGCAGTCTTCATAAAAGAAAAAGAATTACTATACATTCATATAACACTTAACCAAATTGTGTTACAATTACAGTTTGTGTCAGTTAGTATTTTTGGGTACATTTAAAATTCCTTTATGTAAGAGTTAAAAGTATTTTTTGATGTTTGTATTTGAATGTTTGTATCTCTATGCTCTTTTCTAACGGCGGATCTCCTGTGCATCCGCTGGCTTTGGGACCTCCTACTGTATTTATCAAATGTGTGTGCATCTGATTAATAAACCGATCCTAATTAAACGTTATCATATAAAGATGACCACATGTAAGCGGTTCGCGTATATAAGATGTTCCAATAACTAGGCATGCAGTAGTTGTTAAAATAACAACTGAAGTGCACACATTTAAATAACGAATGTTCCATCCTGCCAAGATGCAAGTCTTAATGTTAGGAGTGTGCAGATGCAGGCAGCCAACCAAATTTCATTACCAGTGAAAAAAACAAAAACAAAAACAAATTGAAGCTGTAATAAACCACGGCAAATTTTTTAAAAACTAGTACGAGATTTTTGTGGAAGCAGTATAGCTTTCCTTTGTAGCCTTATGGCTGCGCCTGGGTGGATGCCAATGAGTAATTACTCCTTATTACAAATCTACTCCACCATGGGGGATTCCTCTTCACAGCTGACCAATAAACAGGCAGCTATTACAAACAGTGCTACATCAAGTACAAAGGTTCAGTTTTCCAAAGCCACACTCAAATGAGAAGCCTGACAGTTGGGGCTGATGCAATGAGTGCCAACCACGTGTGTTATCTTCACAGAGTGACTTTCAAGACTATGTACTGAGTCATGCCATAGTCCTTGTGCATTGTTCTAGCCAATGAATTCCCTTCGTTTTGTTTTCAGGCAGTAATTTGTTGTCTGCCAGTGTAAGGCTGTTCGTGGGAGGTGTTCAGCCCGCCAATAAAATGCAGGCATGCTTCCCTAAACATAGAAAACCATTGATAAACATTTGGTATTCCTTGCAATGTCTCAGTGCAAAATCATTTGTGAGCCCATACACTGATGATTACATTACAGGCACCTGAATGGTGTTTCATATAAAATAAACCGACATGCGATTTAGTAAATAGCTTTGAAAGCAAAATCATGCATGCACTATTTCCAACAATGTCTTCCTGTCAAACAACCTACATGCTACACTATGATTTAGTAAATCCAAGCATAAAAATGTCTCTTGGCAAATACGCCGCTTTGTGCAAGCTCTTCAGGTTACATGTCTCTTAGCGAATATGCAGCTCTGTGCAGGCTCTTCAGATTACAGTAACAGTTCACAAGGACTAACGTTTCGACATCCCTAAAAAGGTGTCATGTCAAATTGCCTTGTAAAACATATTCATGTCACCCAATGACCAAAATCCCAAAGCAGATGCCGAGAAACAAGCAGAAAGGAGAGAAAGAGAGCCCCACATACGTGGTAGAGTTAAAGATGCCCGGGAAGCTTTGTCTGAGCGCACAGACATGCGAAGAAAACATGATCACATTAAAAGCAGGCAAGTTAATGAAGTGAGAGCAGCAGACAGGCACAACAAGTCAGGGAATTAAAATACCTCTGACAGAGAACCCACGAGCTAATTCATACTGCCCAGAGTAGGACGGAAGCAATGCATCAGCAAGGTGCTCAGGTAGAGGGTTAATGCCATGGTCCAGAGAAACAATAGACTTTCAAGCAACTGGGTATCATACATCTGAGTATTAGCATGAGCAGAAAGAGTGCACAAATGGACGAAAACAGTGCACAAAATTGGGGCAAAAAGGAGAAAAGCAAAGCAACGCCCACACTGAGAGGTCGCTTTCACAATGCACGATTTACAAAAGGGAGGCAACTGCATTTGAAGTTCAGATTTTACAGTCATACAAGGATGTGAAGCTTTGTATCCAAAGAATGTCAAATTAGCAATTCGAAGTCCACTGACTCCAAGGATAAAATGTGTGCCCCCTTTAGATGTCAACATGTGTGAATAAACATCAGGACAAACCATCAAGACCATTCAGATAAGCAAACCTCACGATCATTGTGAAAGCGCCCTCAATCCCTCTATGTGCATGCAAATGGTATCAGGTCAGCCCAGAGTAGCAAATATGCACAATTTTTGCTCCCGCTGTATCAGATGCAAACATTAGAAAATTCTGTCTAAACTCCCCACTTCCTTAGCTGCAGCAAACTCCAGGCAAGACATGGAACCATTGCACGAGTGCGCAAAAGTTTTAAAGAACATGACAAGTGCGTGACACGACACGACATGTCGGAGGACGGGACTGGTGACCAACGGCATGGCCAATTTGCAACAGGTGGGTTGGGGAACTCACATGGGAGCGCTTGTGATAGCAGCATTCCATTCGACCAATTTCCCACTGACATCCTTAAACCTGAGTCAACAAAAGAGCCAGACAAAAAAAAAAGTGTTTGTGTTTCCTCTCAAAATGAGTGTGCCTCATCACGACCACTGGGGGAGAAGCCAGAAGGTCACCAGAGTACACCCAAATTTGTTACAAACATTCAACTACACATGTTCTCTTGATGTTTGATGATGCTTCAGAATTTTTCTTTCTGGAAAATAAGAACTAGTAAAATACTGTCTGAAATGGGCGCTTGGCTACACTCATTAACCTGATGCTACCCTAAGAAAGAAAACTTGGCAGGACTGATGCAGTGCGTCACTTACGTTTGTGGCAACACAAACATAATATAATGATATGAAGATGTGAGCAAACTAAGAAGCCTAGGCTTGCAACACACTAACTCTTACATGCATAGGTAAACATTTGCTATGTTAAGTGCATAATGTGTGTCACCACCCTTGTAGCATACGCCATTTTCACCATTTTCGATTCTTCACACAATGCTCCGGCTGAAAGAAAGCAGTTCCCCCAGCAACAAGTGGTCGACCATAAAAGGGTAACTGCATCCTTAAATATGTGACCTGTTGTATACCACTGAATAAGCTCGGGCTACTGCTGACCAGAAATGTATTCTTTTCTTCCTTATCGTCGTTTTAGCTAACATGTCGGGGAAGTTTCAAATTGACCTTTATATGTCTTGTTTATCAACATTATTGTCTGGCATATTCTTTCAAATAAGTTTTTCTTTACTTCTGGCAAAAGGAAGCCATGAGAACATTTAATTAACGTGAGTCTTCCGCGTACACTAAGCTTTTCAAGTGCACCTCATGCAAGCCACGCACCTTATTAATTCAGTGGACTTTATCATCAAAGCAGTCTAAGTGCACAAATTTTAAAAAGAAAGAACTAACACACAAGCTTCAGTTACAGTAATACATAGCAAGATTTTACAACACAACTCTCCACAACTGTTCCAATAGTTCTTTTCTTCATTATCCCATGTTGCCATCCACATGCAGTGGGAGAGAGGCATCACAGCCATTTTAAAACAGGGCTCTGAATTTTAACTATGAAAAAGTATCTGGTGCAGCACCGACTCAAAGAATGTAGCTAAAAGAAGTTGTGTGTGCGTGAAGAGACTGATTGTAAACAAACACTTTTTCAACAAAATTTTCAAAAAACATTTGTACTAAAGGTCATGAAAAGTTTGGCAAAACTGCAACAACTTTTGGCCCAATGGGCTCAGAATATTCATTATGTCTTGCTGCACTTATGACAACACAACAGATCGTTTGCACATGTCAACATTTTCCTAGAAAATCTGCTGTTCAGTAGCCAAGATTCCCCGAAACAAGGCATTTTTCTTAAATGACAAAAACTATTCAAAATAGCAAAAAAAACTTTGTACAAATCAATTAAAACCAAATTCACGACAAAGATCCCAACTTTATAGCGATAAAGGCTTCATGTGCTTCCAGTGCAAGTGTGTTCCTTCACTTTTCTGCTCAGACAGGAGCACTTCAGCATTGCAGTGCAAAAGAGCATTTCATTGTTAAGACATTTGCATGACATTTGCCCACTGGGACTTTGGAAGTGTGCATAGCGGAAAGGAATGGGACAGGGACTGAGAATGCGCCAAGAGGAGGAAGGTACAATGACAGAGGTCATCCCTTACGCCGCAGTGTCCTGGATGTTCTTGATGCCCTGCTCCATGTCATCCTTGAGCTCCTTCCAGACTGTGATGCCCAGCTGGCGCTTCAGCTCTTGGGACTTGGCCACTTTGGTGGCCAGCACGGTCCGCAGGGACTGAATCTCTTCCTCCACCTGTGCAGTGGGCCACAGAGAGGTACAGTCGAATGTATGTGCACGGTATACAGAAGCTATGGCTTACTGCAGTAACGGCAACCCACCATACTGCACCTATGTACACACACGGTCAAGGAACACAGAAGCCACCAAGACAAGGTGAACTTTCCTTTAACTGTAATGTATGCATCCAGGCATAGACAAAAAAAAAAAACCACTAGAATAAAACCAGAAGAAAAAACTGCTAGCATTGATGCCAGTGCCCTGTGATCTCTCCTTCCCTTAGTGCTATTCACTCCTCCTAACATGTCAGTTTACATACCAGCAGATCCTAACTATATTGTCCAGTATGCATTGAGGAGTTGAAACCTGCTATCTCCATTTGCATGCATAGCCACTCAGTGCCCATATCTCAACTCCAGGATGAGAGAAACCATTGTTTTACCACACCCACGACTAGGCGCTCTCAAAAATGGATCCTATTCAGCATTCACTAAGTTGGCTCTCTTACACTAGTGTACCCTTATCGCATCACTGGCTATCACTAAAATGAGAATAAAATGCAGAGCACAAATGCTATTGCTTGACAAATGCATGTGGTGTTGTCACAGAGACCACACTGACATGTTCCACTTCATGAAACCCACATTAACTGCAGCTGGATATCCTGTTTTAAGAATGCGCTTAAAGGGCATTAGTCAGGCATGGAACAATGATGCAAAGGCAATGCAAGTCAATGTACTATAATGTTATCACTGCCTGCTGCACCTAGTATTGCCTTGTAATGTGCTTACTGTCAGGAGGTCCCACCCCGGCAGTTTTTACTTTGGGTCCTCTTACTGTAACACATACTGTTTAAGCAATGTCGTTTTATGTTTTATGAATAAACTTGAACTGGAACAATTCAGAAAAGTGTTCACCGCAGACAGCTGCTGTGGCCAACCCATTTCTGCCACAAGTTACACCACATGACCCCAGCTGCAGAGGTTGTTGTACGTATTTTCTTAATAGGCTTTAGGTGACAAATACTGCCAGGAGCACTTGGTCTGCTGAGTGGCAGCTTTCACACCGCCTATTTCACATGGCCTATTTCACATGCTGAAATGCAAAAAAAATTTACCAGGTGAAAAATGTCAGCGGTTAGCTTTGTGAAATGGACAAGCATAGCATTACTTTTACTGGGTAAATTTTGTCCAACTTTCACAGTGGCTGCCTGACGCTGCACAGCAAAACAGTGCCGTTTGCAAATCACAGCAATGAAAATCAATGAAGCATACAAGGGCTCAATATTTAGCAGTCCTCATAAAATTTGCAGGAGAAAAACTGCTGTTGCATAACTTTGCAAAAGACCTTCCTCAATAAATGCAAAAATTTACCATACCCTTACTACCACAACAAAGTCAAAAGTCAGAAAATTAAGAAGCATATCCCAAAATCTACACAGAAAAATGAGAGCATGGCTCATGGTTTATGGGGGTTTAACGTCCCAAAGCGACTCAGGCTATGAGGGACGTCGTAGTGAAGGGAAACGAAAATTTTAACCACCTGGGGTTCTTTAACATGCACTGACATCGCACAGTACACGGGCCTCTAGAACTTCGCCTCCATCGAAATTCGACCGCCGCGGCCGGGATCGAACCCGCGTCCTTCGGCTCAGTAGCCGAGCGCTGCGACTACTGAGCCACAACGGCAGCTTCAAAAAAAAAATTGAGAACAAAGCTGGCAGATCATGAACCGCCACAATACATCAGTAATATCTTATTTAACGTGTTAAACTTGTTCCCAGCAATTTTACTTCAGGTTGAATGAACTGAGATTAGCATATGCACTTGCTGTTGTCTTCATTTCCCACTAAGTCTTATTTACCTCCCTGTGTGACAGCTCATAAACAAGTGATGAATGACCCATGGCCTAACATGTCACTAGAGCTGCAGGTCTTCCACTTCTGCGAGATTAATAATGACGTTAGTTTCAGCATTCAACTCAACACTGCTGCACATATAAGATAAACACTGCAATCTGCTATTATCATGGTCTCCACGAAAACCTTGTGTATTCACAGTGAGGCAGGTCCTCCACTGTGTGCTCTTGCAAGCACACACTAAATAAATTCAGGTTTTCCATTGAATTTAGCCACCCATAAAGAGAGCAGGGTCAGCCTGGCTACCATGCACATATATTATGTTTGCAGCCGACCCTGCGACTGGCATACAAGGTTAACAAAGCAGCAATGTTAAGCCATATTTCCTCCGTCTATAAATAGGCCTCCATAATAGCAAGCTCTCTCCCGTAAAAGCAGGTAGAAAAATTTGTTAGCGCAGCCTCTACCCACCACAGTGTGTTTGGATTGGTCTCAGGGGTCAGCGAACAACCAAAAGTAAAGCAAACACCCTGTCCTAAAAACAATGAATACTGTTTTTTTTCTTTCTTTTTTTGTTAAACCATGCAAACAATCATGCGTCACAACAGTCAACGCCTGCAATACATTCTGGCAGAGTTACAACTCAGGCCTCAAGAGCTCTATGCTTTTCTATAATTGTGCTACCATTATTTTTTGAAAAGCTTCTTTAAATTCTCTCAATGCCCTGTGTTGCAACAAATTGCAACACGGACATGGTTCAGTTTGCTTAAAATAAGCGTGGCTCAATGAAGAGCTCAAAGAGGCCCACAGGTGCCGAAAATTTGATGAAAATGTGGCATTCCAATGTACCAGGTCACTATGTATCTCGGCTACTCTAAGTGCGTCCTCAATAGCTGGCTTCATTTAATTTTCCTCCAAGACCTCCCGCTCCAGAAAGACACTATAAACAGCTGCAACTCCTCTAGAGCCACAAATCTCACCTGTGCCAGCTCGTCCCTCCATGCAGCCTCCTGGCGAGCCTTCTCCTCGGGGTCCATTCCAGAAAGGTCGTGCACTCCGCTGTCCGGGGTGGCGTCACTCGCCTTCACGTCGGCACTCGCATCAAAGAAGTTCTCTGCAAAGGAAAAGAAAAAGCCAATATAAAATGAAGCAATCGGTGGCCCTGTTTTATACTGGGCAAAGACAAAATCGCCTGCTTTCTACTGCACGCGACAAACAAACTGCCTCATCATCCTGTCACTGACAGTAAGTTAAACATGAATTCCCCAAGGTGCCTGTGCCCTCTGAGCCAGTGGCGATTCACAAAAGGTTGCAGGAGATGGAATTAGAGCAGCATAATTGTCTGCTACTGCTCCTTAGCAGTAGCAGCAGGCTGTACTTTTGTACCTACTGAATGATACGCAGGTGTTTGCCGATGCACTGGATTACAACAGGTGCTCGACAAATCTCGGAAGAAACTGACTCTGCAGACCTGGTTTAGATGCATCAAGCCATTTTTTTGAGGTGATGTGGACAAAGTTGTGCTCACATTAGCTTGAGAGCCAACTGGGTGCAGCTAGACAAATTTCAATCCAGCTTTTGCAGTTAGTTCAGATGCAGAGTTAATAGAACGCTTTAAATAAAGTAAACAGAAGAAAACAAACAAAGACCATCGCACACAATCACGAGGAGATTCTCTGGAGCTAAGAGTAAAATTAAAAAGCTCAATGCGTTGTCATGAAGGGAAGCAAAAGACAGTGAACTTAGGAAAGAACGCAAGGGCCAATTTGAGCGTGTAGCTCAAGGAAATAAAAGCATCTACTGCGGAAGCCCAGTTCAACACTACTGAGGCTGGCCAAACTGGGCACACATCCAAAATCAAGCGGAGGAAGACGACCGAGAAGCCAGCGAGGTGACAGGCACGTGTGCAAGATCTGTCATGCTGCGATGAGCCAGATGTCTGCAGACACAATGGCAGCTTGTACCACAGCGTGCCAAGAAAACACGAGGGCTTAACTTGACAAGGCAGAACTACGCAGCACTATGTAGTTGGCACCTTCATGTGCACTGCACTGCAGCTAGCTGTATCTGTAAATGCATGCATGACTGCGTTTTCTAAGCTACTTTTTAATGGAAGGCCAATTTTGAAAAGCTAAGAATAATGCCGGACCGCAGATATGGGGAAAAGCACATAGAATGGGCAATAAGCAGTGCACAATTATAAGGTATGGAAAAAAGAAAATGAGTAGCCGGCAAATTGACCTTAAAAAAAAACTTCACCTGTAGTAATGCAAAATATACATGCTTGGTACACAGTGACTGCAAGCTCCAGCCTCAGTTGTGAAGTACAGGTGACGTGCTAAACAGTGCACACCAACAGCAAGCACTAATCTAGTTTCATAAGGTGCAAAAACGACCCCAATGAGCCAGACAAAAACAAAGGCGCCCCAAGTGACCATGAGGCAGAAGCCGTGTGCCATGCCCACTCATTCATTCAGTCAAACAGCTGTTTGGGGAGTGCACCAGCTGGAAGCTCCCCCAAAAAAGATTGCCGTAGCACAGGCGCTCGAACAAATATGACAGCGCGGTACAGAAAACATCGAGGCACGATTCGGCGACCAAAGCAAGGGGCAAAAACGCGCAAGCGGCCGGGTAACGAACGAGCGCGACCACCAAGCCGGATCACGAGGCGCGACAAGTCCCGCAGGTATCGCATCCGTCTTCGACACTTCGGAGCACACTGCCTCGGCACGCACCCGGCTGCAGCAGCAGCAGTTGCAATGCTCCCTCCCCTCACCGTGGTGCAACTCTTCGATCTCTTCGCCGGCGGCCAGCCTGAGAAGGCTGCGCCCTTCGTCGTCGAGCGTCGGGTCGGTGGCGCCCACCTGTCCCAGGTCCTGGCCCGAGTCGTAAGCGGGCGACTCCTCTTCGCCGGCCTTGCAGTCGGGCAGGTACGGGTCTTCCTCGTACGTCACGGCCCCGGCGCGGTCCATGCGAGCGCGCGCTCACCGGACGACGGGGCGGCGAGGACCAACCCGCTCCTCGGCAGCAGCGGCTACGCCAGTGCGTCCACTCGACGTGGCGGCGGCGACCGGGGCGCGCAACACGGAACGCGGTCACCGCGACGAGGAGGAAAGGCACGGCATAGGAGAGCGAGCCGCGCCGCACACGACATCGCCGCCTCGGCGGACGGCCGGGCAGCACCACGCTACACCACACCGGTCCAGCGGCCGCGCCACCCTTCCTCTCCACCGCCGGGTCCTTTCTTTCTTTCCCCATTGTTACGCTACCTGGCTGCTCTCGGCGGCACGGCCCTTCTTACCGGCGTGCTGCACGCCGAGTACGCCGTGTGTGACTCATGCGCGCGCCCTTGCTTTTCCCGCGCAGTTTTCCTTTAGTGTTTTTTTTTTCGTCCCTCTCCTCAGCTTTACTCCTCGTCTTCGGGCCCATCTCAGGGCGACAGCCGCGTACCGGCTGCCGCGTGGCTCGCTGTCTGCCTGCTCCGCTTTTCTGTCCATTTCTCGCCCGTTCGTGTTCCGCTGCTCGCCTTTTTGCCGTCTCGGACGAGGAGGAGCGGCCGCGGCCAATGCGGAGATGCAGCAGCAGACGACCACTGCGCCCCCCCCCCCCCCCCCCCTCTTCGGCTCATCCGTCCATCCCGCGCGGCGCACAGCCCGTCAGCCCGGCCGGGTCAGCGCGGGCCTTTGAACCGTCGCGTCAAACTTTTTCTTGTTCCTCTTTTTTTTTCCTTTACCCTCGCAACGCGGTCAGCCGCGAACTCCCAGTTTCTTGGGATCCGCGCGAAAAAAAAAAAAAAAATCGAGCGACCTGAACGAGCATATGCAACAGACTCGGAACGCGGCGGTCGATCGCCCCCACAAAGAAAGCAGACCAGAGGTGACGCCTGCACAGGTCTCAATCTCTGCGCACGCTAAACGCCGACCATGAACACCGAAACTATACTGCAGAAAGATGGCACTGTGCGAACATTCTTTCGGAAAACACTTCTCGCGGTTTACGGATGCACATAGCTGTCGCCGCGGATTCGTTTTCGTTATTTTCCTCCTTTCGAGACCACCGTCAACCTCCTTGACCCGTGTTTCGTAAAACGCAACTGACTACGAACGTTTCAACGGGTCACCTGCTATGCCGGTGGAATACGAATGACGTTAAACGTATTTTCCTGCTGCAACGAGTCATGCCACACGCAGTAAAATATCGTCCGATTTGAACCCCGCGAATTCAGGAAATAATAAATAAATAGAGCAAGAATAGGAAGCGCCTTGTATATAAGGCACCGTTTTAGTATTTGCAGCGCTTCTTCCGCAAATGAGAGCTGTTTCCATGCGTTCCAAACAGTCCAAACAAAGCGCGCGAACCACTCGAAAGGCACGAGATAAAAAGGACCTCTTAGACAGGGCGCCATGATAACCGACAGCTGCGGCAAGCAGCTCTGTAAACAGCGGCAACAGCACGCGAGTACTACACAACTAATTAAACAAACTGATCATGGAACTTTATTAAAGCAAAGGTTCGGCTTGGTTTATGGAGGTTTAACGTCCCAAAGCGACTCAGGCTACGAGGGACGCCGTAGTGAAGGGCTCCGGAAATTACGACCACCTGGGGATTCTTTAACGCGCACTGACATCGCACAGTACACGGGCCTCAAGAATTTTGCCTCCATCGAAATTCGACCGCCGCGGCAGGGATCGAACCCGCGTCTTTCGAGTCAGCAGCTGAGCGCCATAACCACTGACCCACCGCGGCGGCTTCATTAAAGGAAAAGAATTTCGCTCAGTAAAACCAAAGTTACTAGGTAGGTCAGGTCGCGCATTTTTAATGTCGCAAGCAAGCAAACGTTCGAAGTTGACGCGCTGTACAGGGCAGGCAATCAAAATTCTATTGTACTTTAATTCTATTCCTTTTTCACCCCTCTTCGTATTCATAATCAACTCAAGCGACGCCACGCATTCGTACGCTAGTCGGCGCAGTGAATTACATACATCTGAAATATAAATCGAAAGAAAAAATTTATTTGTACACTGTTGCCACGCTTCAAACTGAAACGCTTCCATCAGAAGCACAGTCGCATTCCGCCATCCATGGGTGAATGGTGGCAGACAGTAATTTGCGCAAAAGTCCACGAAGCCACGTGATTCGCGCAGCTTTCGACTGAAAAATTGACATGAAATCCCCTCCCCCGCCCTTTAAATGCGTAAAGTATCCGTAAAGGCTAGTTGACATGCAAGCGACTGAGCAGCACGCCGCAGAGAAAATTTCCAATTTGCTGTAACCTCACCGCTCACCGCCGCGACGACTCAAAAAGCAGGTTTTTGAGCCGCCGCGGTGGCTCAGTGGTTAGAGCGCTCGGCTACTGATCCGGAGTTCCCGGATCAAACCCGACCGCGGCGGAGGCGTTTTTATGGAGGCAAAACGCCAAGGCGCCCGTGTGCTGTGCGATGTCAGTGCACGTTAAAGATCCCCAGGTGGCCGAAATTATTCCGGAGCCCTCCACTAAGGCACCTCTTTCTTACTTTCTTCTTTCACTCCCTCCTTTATACCTTCCCTTACGGCGCGGTTCAGGTGCCCAACGATATATGAGACAGATACTGCGCCATTTCCTTTCCCCAAAAACCAATTATTATTATTAGCCGCAGCGGTAGGATTCGCTACTGTTTTCGCTTGTATGTGAAATGGGCTTAAGGGAAACAAGACGAAACGAAGTAACATTCGGCAAGTAAACTACACGTTGCAGTAAGATTCATTGAACTAAACGTCATGCTAAAAAAAAGAAGTTCGTTTAGTCGAACAGTACGTCACATAACGGTGCTTTTCGAAGCTTTTCATTTTCCGCACATGTAAAAAAAAAAGCTCACTAAAGCAGCTTGCGGGATTGATATGTTTTACCTATCTCTCTAAAAGTTGCTAATTAAATTTCACTCCTTTCACCCCATGAAAGTGCCAACTGATCGCCACTCAACCCAAAGATTGCCTTAACCCAAAGAACTGACCATGAACACGGCTGCGAGTGACATACTGCTTCGATCGTACCCAACACACCAAGCTGTCGTGTTTAACGTATCCTGCTACGTCTGGCGCAGCGGACAATGTTTATCTGTTTTTCAGAGGACGACACCACTAACCCAGATTCGTTGACGACTGCAACGCAGCAGCGCGTCCAGGAAGCCAAGATGGCGAGAGAGAAACCGTAGCATACACACAAGACCCGAAGCGCTATTCGGTTCTGCAGCTGTGTGACGTCACGTGCCGGTAGTACGCGGGCTTCTCGAATTGCACGAAGCGCCGACGTAAAATGCACGTCAAACAATGATCTCATGACCCGTCCATTTCGTTAATTAGTTGATTAAAACGTCTTATTCATATGGGGTCCTTACATCACTTAAAAATTGCCAGCAATATACTTTGGTTTCTTTTAGGCAGGTTTAACGTCCCAAAGCAACTCAGGCTATGAGGGACGCCATAGTGAAGGGCTCCGAAAATTTCGACAACCCGGGCTTCTTTAACGTGCACTGACATCGCACAGTACACGGGCCTCCAAAATTGCGCTTTCACCGAAATTCGACCATCGCGGCCGGGATCGAAACCGCGTCTTTCGGGACAGCAGCCGAGCGCCGTAACCACTGAGCCACCGCGGCGGCCCCAGCAATTTGATTAATGAGGCACAATTAATGCATTGCGCTGACGCTGTGCGTACCCACTCCCTGCACTCCAGTTTCAAATTGACATGCGCGAATCGCAGATGTCGTGCCACAAGTGAAAAAAAAAAAAACGAAGTTTCGGGTACTGGCGCTTCACTGGTGGCCACACTTCCAGCCACTTTCAGTAACAAAGAGCGGGTTTCCAGTAATGTAAAGATTAACAGCGGCGCCTCCCCCCCCCCCCCCCACACACACACACGCACGCAAATTGACTACAACGGTTCATCACGCATTTAAAAGCAGTCTCCAAGGCCGGAAGTCGACTGAAGCCCTTATCGACGTCTTTGGTTGCCGCACAATTGCGTTTCCGGTCGCAACTGAAACCGAGGCGCGTGATGCACATGTCGAAACTCAAGCGAACCGGACTGATACGTTCCGTCCGGCCCCTTGGAACTGCACTGCAGAGCCCAACTGAACCATGGCAACAGTTCCGAGCTGCTCGTACAACAGCCACGCGACAAAAGCTCCACTACACAACACGGAGAGCGGACAAGCCCGACGCGGACTAGGCCACGAAGCGTCGATATAGCAGCGCAATCGACAACTGGCGACGCGGACACCGCGCACAACAGGTCGACCTTGAAAGCAATACCCGTTACCCAGAAAACGCGAGCAGGTCTGCCCCCGCCCCCCCCCCCCGCTTCCCGGCGTTGACCTTGCACGGCACTGAAATCTTGGCAACAGGAACACTTATCAGGCAGAACTAGATCACGCACGACATTTCCAGAAACCGCACCAGCACACAATGCAGAGTGATGGGCAAAAGCGCCGTAAGACCCTCCCTCCAAATCCGAAAAAAAGAAAAGGCACACGCGGTGCTGCCAGCGGAAGAATCAAGACCAACCATGGGAGAAAAGACGCGAATGCATAAAAAAAAAGTGACGCCGCCACCGTCTGGAAGGCGTTGAAGTAACGAGCGTTAGCTGTTTTATTTATAAGTGACGTCACCAATCAATCACCAATTGGGTTGCTGTTGACTTCCTATTGCAGCCGCCATCTTAGATTTATCGTTGACGTCGACAATTGGCGACCATCTTAGATATATCAGTGACTTCACCAATCAATCCCCAATTTGGTACACTAATGACGTCACCAATCAATCATCAAATTGGCTGCTATATCGATTTAACTATGGGGGCCGCCATCTTGAATTCCTTGGGCTTGGAAAATTTCACGCCGAACGGAAGTGGTAGCAGACCCCAAGAAATCCAGAAACGTGATGAGTAAGCGTCGTTTCACATGCTGCGAATTTCACCGCGCGGCACTGCGAATTCGGTCCCGCCGTTGACGCCGCAATGCGATTGCCGCTCAGTCGTTTCACATGCAACGCAGGACCTGCGAATTCGTTCCGTGTGACAGCAGGGTTGCTAGATGACTGCTCATGGAACTCGTGATTAACGTGGCATTAATGCAATAAGGAATGTGGTCGTGTTGTTGTAGTCATGCGTGTTTTTAGACAAAAAAATATTTTGAATGTTTTTTATTAAAGTAAACAGTTCTGAATTATTCAAAAAGTACGTTGGTGCGCTGAATGAAATCATTGTACGTGAAAGTTTGCCGCGGCGCCGCTTCAGCTGTGGCACGTGACCGCAAGTGACGTCAGACCCATGAGGCGTGAGTGCAAGGACAGCCATAGCTGGCCAAGACAAGCCTGGCGGGGAGCCAAGCAAAGGATGCTCCCTATTGGTCAGTCGCAGAGCGAACACACCGACGCTGCGAACGAATTCCAACCGGACGGAAATCGTTCGCAAGCCGTCTGCGGCAAGAGCGGCGGCCCTCTCCGCCCCAGAGCGAACGAATTCGCAGTGCCGCGCGGTGAAATTCGCAGCATGTGAAACGGCCCTAAGAGCTAACGTTCTTAAAAAGCATTCGCTTCAAGTGCGGCGCAGACAAGTAGAGGTAGTACCTTGTGTACCTCGACCCACAAAGAGTGGACATCGCAAAGAATGTGCGAACCGGAGAGAAGCAACGCCGGATGATTGGCACAGTGGTTAGCACGCGTTGCCAACGTCTAGGTTAAAGCATAAGGACTGGAGTACACTAAATGAGAACGCCACTACACGATAGCAACAGAACGGCGAGCTCAGAAGTCCAGCCAAACATGGACACATAATCATGGCCGAGAAAGACCATCCAAGCCTCCCCCACTTTTCAACACCTACACGAACACTCGTAACTCTATGGGTGGGAATGCAAAAGAAGTCTGGGGGGACACTTGAGCTCCGCCTTTAAAGGTATGACGTACTCTACAGCATTTCTCCTTGTCCACACAGACACTGTGTCCACTTTCACAATCACTATGTGAAAGACTACACATATAAAGTCCTGCTTTAACCAAGCCGTACGAATGTGCCCGCGTGGCGTAGCGGTAGCGTGTCTGACTCGCCGCCCAGGGGTCAGGGGCACGATTCCTGTGTAGGCTACACAGGTGCAGTTACTACAGCCAGATACAACTTACAAGTCTGCAGTGAAGCTGCGCCCGCATTCAGGACCGATGCACAGAATTTCGCCATGATAAAAAAAAAGCAGTCCGTTAAAACTTTTCTCGCTTATCTAAGCAGGAAGCTAATCACAGGAAAAAACATTACAAGGTCAAGAAATTTTATACATGGCTTGTTTAATAAAGCCAAACACTAAAAAGCTGGTTTCGTTTACTGTTCCGATTTGCTAGCGGAATACAGGACGCCGCGGAAATTGGCTCAGCTTTAATTGCTGTTTGTTTTTTTTGAAGTTGTATGATATCCTACTATGGGGATACAGCGATGGGTGTGCTACGTAGCAGCTTGAGAGGCGACGCTTGTAACACGAGTCGAGAGGAAGAAGGCCAGTGCGCTTGGCGCGTTGCTCGCGGTTGCTCGTATACCGCTGAAGGTCCGCTAATGTGGCTGCGGCGCTTCTATGGAGCCTCTTGTAACATCCACCTTTTCGAGCAATCCGAATTTTTTTCGTGACGCCGACGCCGGCTTTTTCTGCGACACGGGGCGCTTAGACTGTCGCGTAAAACTGTTCCTATACACACAGGAAGCGTCATGCTCAGGAGCTAATAAACAATTATCGGGCAGAGAGCGACAGAGCAACGTGTCCCGCACAGATATGCATGTGACTTATCGCAGCGGCCAGAAGATCGCAAGTGCGCATCGACACTCCACAAGCAGTAACAATGCTGCCAGAAGCGTTCTCGCGCGCGGTTCACCTATCGCCCCCACATGAACGGCGAAACAATGAGATGCGGAAATGGGCGACCAAAAACAGGCAAAATAAGTCCGCCGTGGCCGGACCCAGTCAGCAGCCACAATGGCCCAACTCCGGCATGATGATGTCTGACACGACGCGACGCCATTTAATTTAGCGGTAAGAATCCAAACGACGAAATAAATGAACTTACAGAGCATACTTCCCACTGATTTACTGTTTTTTCATGTGGACAGTACTATATACACGAATACTATTCCTAGGAAAACAACAAAACACAAGAAACCACCAACCTAAATAAACTTGCGCCATAAAAACATTCAAATACTCCTACTTCTTGTAATAAGGGAGTAATTGCTCATTGTCATCCACCCAAGCGCAGCCACACGGCTACAAAGGAAAGCTATACAGCTTTCTCAGAAACTTCGCAGTTAAAGAAAAATTCGCCCTGGTCCGGGGTTCGAAGCCGGGACAACCGATTCACCGGAGCAGTCGCTCTACCAACTGAGCTAACCGGGACGGCAAGCTTATGGTAGGGCGAGAGCGAATTTATCCATAACTCGATGTGCTTTATTGCTTTATCACTCGTATTACAAATTTACTCTACCTTGGGGGCTTTCCCTAAATATCTGACCAACACTGGTACTTCTTGTTCGATAACAAAGTGCAGGGCACGCCAACTCGTTCGCCCTTGCAAGGCGCCCCTCTAGCATCTTGCAATTTTGCTTGTTGAGCATTTTACACCAGCGCAAAGAGCGAAAAATCATCACAATCCGTCGCCTCGAGTCGAAAGGTGCGAGAGCGCCTGCCACTGCGCAGTTGGCTCTGCGCGACGCTAAAGCTTCCTCGTCGCAAGAAAAAAAAAATTTAAAAGCAAGCAAACTCTGCTCTCCCCCTTTCCCATATTCCTCCCTCGCCTGCCACGTCTGTCCGCCGCGCTGCACATTCTAATAATAGCGTACCAAACAGCCCAAAACCGTCAAAATTAGTCTCGGGAAGCATACGCGAAACGGTTTCACCCGAATCGCTACTCACAGGCCTGACTACACATATAAACAGTACTTCCCTTTCAGTTCAGAGCCTGAACAAAGCTGACAAATGTGGACACGAGCATAAAGAAAGGAAATTCGAAATACGGATCGCCGTTGCAAACACTTCACTTCGGAGAGCTAGCGCTAATTCATCATGCGTTTGAGTTCAAACAAGAAGTCAACCGCGAGGCAGAAAAGTTGACGCACGAGCGCAGCTGTGCGACTGAAAGTCTTACGGGCTGCGAGCACAAGACAAACAAAATAAAAGAATGAGTTACTCAGTTGACGTTCCGATTGAGTGTGTCACGCCGTAACAACCCGGTGCAGTGGAAAAGAAAACCATACCCGGACTTGCTACACGGGCCGGCAGGACAATGGAAAAACAGAGCGGCAAAGACAAAGCACGATGGCGATTGCGGAAAAAGTAAAGAAAGACGTTCGTAAGCGATAGAAGAGTTACACAATCCTTACGGTGTGGCTTTCCCGCAGAGCCCTAACCGGCAAAATTGCAGTGCGGTGTAGCTACAGGGAGGAACTTCTGCGCAGTGCTCGCGTTATTTTCGTGCGTGACCTACCGACTTGCGCGGCCCGCTCACGTGTACACTTCACTTGCCCGTTCTACGAACAGGGAAATTGCTGCACAGAAGCTGAGCGTCAAGGCTGCGCGTTTCAGCCTATGCGGAGCAGCGAACTATCGAACTGCGAAACTTTTCCTTGCCGTTCGGTCGAGACGTTGCAAGGTGCGATTGGATTTTTCTACTTTTGCGTTTGTAGGCAACAGCAGCGGTCGGTATACCGGAGCCAAGTTTCGACGCTAACTATGCAGTGCTTCAGGCAGCGTGTCCCATCGCATGCTGTGAGCGCCAGAGGTAATACAGCGCACGTAATGCTGACGAAACGCCGCGCTAGGAGAAATAAAGCCTTCGATCAAAAGGCATTTAAACTACTGGCACCGAGCTCCTCTGGACCGCACTCTTGCACCTGTTATCGACTGTAAATGTCTGGAGCATTTCCCGTGGAAGCATTCCATATCAATGGACACTGCACGAAACTGGGCGTTGCGCATTGTTTCTAACGGTAACGGTATGACTCATGGTCACACAGCGCTTCTAAAGTGAAGGAAGGTCCTGCTGTTTACGTCTGTCATACAGCAGGCTCAGACCTTAGGCAATTTTCCCGAACTTCTCAAGTCCATTCAAAGCAGTGACTTGTCTCGCGGAAAGCAAAGATGCGGCGGCGGATTGCGTCATCACTAGGACGTTGGTTACGCATGCCAGACACGCCGCCAGTTCCGAACAACAAACGATGCCGAGCACAGAGGTCATCACTTGGCACGTGACGTCACGGGCTCCATGATAGAGCACCGGGCACTGCTTCTGTGGTGTGGGTAAAAGCAGGCGGCTACAAGCAGATTAGAAAACCATGCAGGTTTTCGCCGCGCTGCATGGTTTCCAACATGGCGACCACTATGACGTCGCTGCAAGCCATCTATGAGAAGCCCAGTTCTACTTGCGGCTTCCGTCATTTAACCAGGCCATTGAAGGCTGTCCCCCTTCGGACGTACTACGCCCTAAGTCTGAAAACCGCGAAAAGCACTCCCCGAAGTTTGAAAAACCGCGAAAAACACTCGACGGCAAGTAGCTGGCAGGTCCGAAACAAACCCTAAAAGTCGTGGAGGACCCGAGGTAGCTGACCCCGGGTTAGGTTCTCCTGTCTCCGGCGGTCGGAGCCAGTTGCGTTTGTGGATGGTCGGGCATCCCGTGAGCGGGGCCGCACCATTGGGCAATCTTGACGCCCTCCCTGTCCTGGCCAGGCAAGCCAGTAATGGAGTCGATATATATGAAGGATCGGAGGAAAAAACTCGCTGTCCCCATTCCCATGACCCATTTCACCCATCCTCTCCGCTACGTCCCAGGGGATATCAGGGGAGTCTCCCCGGGCCCGCTCCCCCAGCTGTGGGTCGCTATGTAGCTTCCCCCCTCCATTATTTTTTTTTCATTTTCCCCACCTACGGGTGAGGATCTTCAAATTGGGTTAAGCCTGTTATATGCAAGTGGTGCAGGAAGGGGCTTATTATTTTTCATTATACGCAAGCCCACATTCGCGCACCGTTCTACAGTTATGAGTGGTGGAAGGGGGGCTTCCTGGCAGTGTCCCTGCTAACCTTTTTCCTTGTGCATGTTTGTTCCCACAGTAGTGGGCGAGGACACTGTGCTCGCTCCCTTTTCCCATACGCACGCAATAAGCTCCAAAAGATATGCCACGGTACATGCAACGTTAACGATCGAAGAAGTCGAATATTCGCGAGGCGTATTTGGAATTTCAGACGGCCTGTCTGGACTAGAGCCCCTAGTCCACAATACAGAAACGCTTGTTTAAACAAGGACTTCGCAGGGCGGCACGCCAAACAGCCAACACTGACGAAAACAACATTTGTGATAATCCTTGGCACCACACTGAGGCTAAACTACGTTATTCGACTCATGGAGCAGTGTTATCTTTACTTTCCATCACAAGTTTTCTGGTTCCTACAACTGAAGGGGCAAAAAAATACCAAGCTGAACGGACTTGTCACGGCCACGAGCTCAGCACATTTCGAACGCCAATCACTCTGAAAATAACTTTTTTTCTGTCTCGGTAAGGTACTGCCCTCCGCTTGTCATATGCAGCTTTGGTTTATGGGGATTTAACGTCCCAACGCGACTCAGGCTATGAGGGACGCCGTGGTGAAGGGCTCCGGATAATTCCGACCACCTGGGGTTCTTTAACGTGCACTGACATCGCACAGTACACGGGACTCTAGAATTTCACCTCCATCGAAATTCGACCGCCGCGGCAGGGATCGAACCCGCGTCTTTCGGGCCAGCAACCGATCGCCATAACCACTCAGCCACCGCGGCGGCTGTTATATGCAGCCCCTCGTATATACAGCAGTATTTATCTACGTTCAGTCCTGCTTTCCCCTTCCCCTTTTATTTAACGTGATAACATTAAGGGCCACGTGTCACGGAAAAGCCAGCGTAGTCGTCGTTGGCGTGAGCGAGAAATCTCCAGAGAAGCACACCAGGTGGCACTGGGCCACATGGGTCTCGTGACCTTGCGATTGCCCACCGGATTGTAAGCAAACTGCCCACCGCAGCAGGTGGCAGTTAAATTAACGACTGGACGCAGGAGGTTGCTCGGGAAGAGAAACCGAGGCGCATCGCTTAACCACTGCGCCAGTGCGTCAGAACTGCCAGGTTGAGGACTTCCTGGGATCGCTAGTTCCTCGGTGAAAAAAAAAAATGAAAACTGGTTTTGAGGAAATGAAATGACGCTGTAACTGTCTCACGTATCTCGGTGGACACCCGAACCGCGCCGTAAGAGAAGGGATAAAGGAGGAGGTGAAAGACGAAAGAGGTGAAAAATGAAAATTGGTTTTTGGGGAAATGAAATGGCGCAGTATCTGTCTCACATATCGGCGGACACCTGAACGGCGCCGTAAGGGAAGGGATAAAGGAGGGAGTGAAAGACGAAAGGAAGAAAGAGGTGCCGTAGTGGAAGGCTCCGGAATAATTTCGACCACCTGGGGATCTTTAACGTGCACTGACATCGCACAGCAACACGGGCGTCTTTTGCGTTTCGTCTCCATCGAAACGCGGCTGCCGCGGTCGGGTTCGAACCCGGGTACTCCGGATCAGCAGACGAGCGCCCTAACCACTAAGCCACGGCGGACGGGTGTCGGTGCCGAGAGATAAAATGGCCGAGCAGCCGGCGACGGCAAATGGACTGCGGATCGGCACACCCATTAGCGCCTCACGGCGCGTCCATGACCGCAAGTCGCTTCCCCGCCGCCTACATCGTGGTCGCCGCGGCAGCACTCGGGGGGATCACGTTGGCTGCCATCCAATCGCCCCGTCCGAGTGGGGAAAGCTGCGCGCCGGGC
Source organism: Amblyomma americanum (assembly GCA_030143305.2). Taxonomy (NCBI): domain Eukaryota; kingdom Metazoa; phylum Arthropoda; class Arachnida; order Ixodida; family Ixodidae; genus Amblyomma; species Amblyomma americanum. The sequence continues at coordinate 134,339 of JARKHS020025879.1, read as the reverse complement.
TTTACTGCAGTTCCTCGAAGCACCGACTACCCCGAATCGAAAATAGGAGCCCGTCAGCGCGGTGGTTCCCCCCTCGGACCGACGTATGACTGCCGTCACCTGGCACCCAGGGCCGTAATCAAAACAACCCAAAAGGAAACCGATATGCTGGGCTAGTTAGTCGCTCTTCTACTGATTCTCAGCGCGCCACCTAAATAAATTTCATGGATAAAGAGAGGAAGCACGTATGTGATCTGTCAATTTCGCACCGCAATGAAGGTTAGGCCCGTGCTTTTTAATTGCTTTGCTCTTGTTTTGCACCGGTTATGGATGTGTATACATACATTCTTTTCAAAATAAAAATAAAGTTAGTAGTGTAAGTCCTATTCGCAGTCCCTGCCATCTGTTTGGACAAATCATAGATAACCATAAAAACCCAAACCTGACCGGTCTGCCACAGGAGGATACTTGTGGGTTAGGTGAACACATTTTCTGGCTGTTTCCAACATTGTATGCGGCCTGTCGTACTACAATTATGCAATTTCCCCGGGAACTTGCCATGCTTATTCACCATGTACACTACCCATGAGGCCAGTGGTCATAGAGCATGAAATGCCAAAAATGTGAAGGTATTCCTAAGCATCCCACAGTATTAGCGACTTTTTTGTATGACATGTCGCACCCAACTACAAGGACTTTCATGTAAAAGCAGTAAGAGCAGGTGCAATAGTGCTACAAGCTATACATTTCACCTAGCAACAAAAAAAAAAGGCTGTTCCAAATAAGAAAATTCACACCAATGCAACGATATTGAAATTTAATTGCCAAGAATACTTTTTATGCCAAACTGAAAATTATTGTTCTTTGCTTTAGTAAGGTAAGAAGAAATCCTGACTCTTGAGTCAGCATTTTCCCCCCTCGCACAGAACTGGTTCTGTAATTGCTCAAAGTTTAAAATATGTCATGATTGTGTCTCTTCGCAACATAAAAAATATTAGCCTTTCTTCTGGGGACTGATGAAAGAGAAGCACGAACAAGTAAAACAAGCAAAAGTGCAAATGTGGCATATGAGCTGCTGCCAAAAGGAAATGGCAACTAATTACACCACTTTTCGTATGTTTCGCCAAAGTGTCACTTTCAGCCTGCAACAATATCATTTATAGCTGCACAGTTATCAGATGTACCCAATGTTATGGCGTTAAAATCGAAGAGCAACCTTCGCACCTCTAAATTAGCCTACACTTTGGATTTGCTGGCACATTCTAGGTTGACATTTACTATTCCGCAACTCCCTACTACTCCACTGTGCCAGCCCTATATTATCAAAGATTACTCATTAATTTAGTGTTCAACAGGTTGCACACAATGCTTTTTGCAGCTTGCTCACTTAAAAATGTTAATTCGGTTGTGAATATCCTTTCTTGAAATCTTTCCTATGCGATCAAAGTCATGCGAAAAAAAAAACAACTTCCCAGTGCCTTCAGAACCGGTAAGCAGTAGATGATACCACGCCAGACAGGTGCTCTAGCTATCTGCACTATCGGTCAATGAGCTAGGGCATAAGAGTGATTGCAAAGACAAAGGCAAGCTCGCCATATGCTATGGCAGCATTCCTGCAGTACTACACACCAGCTCTCGATTTCCATCAAGCAGCTGATAATTAAATAAGGGATGAAATTAATCCACCAGCCATCAATTTTCACGTCCGTCCCTTCACACTTGATTCAGCACCAGCACGGATATAAGCCGCATCATTCCCCAGGACTCTTCGCAACTACTAGTACACTTCGGATTCGCGTTGGGAGCTCTCTCATCGGCCGCTCCCATTTCGTGTAGCCGACACCGACCGACCCACCCACCCACACGTTGCGGGCAGCCGGGCGAAACAGGCAAATGCGGAAGAGCGAAAAAAACTGCACCGGATACGCCGCAAACCGATCACATATAGACTAGGCTTGCGACTGGGTTACCTCACGGAAACAGGTTCCTTTTGTCTGCGAGTGTGGGACTGGAAGCGAACGACCGAGTCGCGAGCAGCAGCCGCTCGTTGCACAATGCCTCAGTAGCTGTTCGCTCAGAGAGGTCATGTTCCCAGCTCGCGGCGCACATGCTATTATCGTTAGAGCCAACTTAAGCGCAACAATCACACCCAACTTGACGCAGTCGCAACTGGCAAGATGCGAATACACCAGTGGCGAATATTCAATCAACTGTCCCTTGGCGCTCGCAAGGGGCACGAGAAAAAGATCAAAGCCTCGATAACAGCAATGCTAATGCGGTAATTACAGGGCGGATGGGCGAACATGTGTACGGCTGCGCAGGGAAATACATCACAGAAGGAGAAACAGCACTTCGCAACACGTGCGACAGCGCCGAGACGTTTGAAGCAATGCAGCGAGACACGGCTGCCTAACTGCGGAATTTATCGATTTTGGTACGCCTCCTCAGCACCGACGTGGATTTCGCTTTTCCTCGGATGCGGGTTGCGTCAAACGTCGTGACAAGATGCTCTTCAACTTGGCTCACAACAATGTGGTGACTCACATTGGCATGTAGCTTCATGACGATACGAACGAAACAACAGCTGCTAAGCTTTCTCGGCGTGGGTAATGCCAACATGCCAACTCAACCGGCGAAGCAGCCGATGCCTAAGCCTACAAGACGACGCTCTCTGAAACAAAGCAGAGAAGCTGCTCTTACCGCCGCTCGACATCGTGAAAGCCTTCCGTTCTTCCCTTGGAGTAGTGGACATGGATGCCAACACGGCTGTCAGGCACTAAGAACGCGATTCTTCTGCGGATTTGTTTACGCCGACGCAAAGTCGCTGTCGCTAACAACACCCTCGCAAAGCGTTCTCGGACTGGCCGCCAGACCGGCTTGCCTTGACTTTGCAGCAGCCACACAAAAAAAGAAAGATTGTTTTGAAGCTAGAGTGACTATTATGAAAATCATTTAGACTATATATTTTTTAAATTTGTAAGAATTATTTTCAGTATTTTGAATATTTTGAGGCTTCGTCTAGTCGGCGTTACGTTTCGCTTGTTTTAAGCCGAGTCTAGCCAAGCCGAGTTGTAGCGAATCGCAACAAAACGCAATCATGGCGATGCAAAGGAAGACAAGCGTAAGTTTTTTATTAATTTGTCCTGCTCGTAATGTTTCTGGCTTCTTTAGCGTGCTGTATAGAAGCTAGCACGACTAGCAAGCATAGGTGCTTCGTCGCACGCATTTTTTGTTCCTTGCGTCCTCTACGCAGCGGCCGACTGTGCATGACGTCTTTCAGCTGATTCTTGCTTTCTCCGTAGGTTCGGCTGCCGCCAGAAGTAAACAGGATATTGTACGTGAGAAATCTGCCTTACAAAATCTCTGGCGAGGAAATGTACGACATCTTCGGCAAGTACGGAGCCATCAGACAGATCAGAGTGTAAGTGCGAAGAGTTTTCGTATATTGCGGACAGCTTTACCAACGCTGTCTGGTCGTCACGACATAAGGCTGTACATGTCACTGGAGTGCCTGATTGTGTGTTAAATGACGGCGCGTGTCATTGAGGGCGACCCCTGTACTTAGCTTATTTTATTGCTTTTGATGTTACCTTGAAACGTCGTGCTTCTATAAGATCAGTGTATGTTCTGCTGGTACAAGCTCTTGCTGCTTGTCTTTCTTTTTTTTCGTGCAGTGGAAACACACCCGAGACTCGTGGCACGGCTTTTGTTGTCTACGAAGACATCTTCGATGCCAAAAATGCCTGCGATCACCTTTCCGGCTTCAACGTCTGCAATCGGTACCTTGTTGTACTGTACTACCAGCCTACTAAGGTATGTATGGGCGCTGCTTCACAATGTATTCAGTAGTCTTCTGTGTATTCAGTAGTCATTCAGTAGTCTTGTATGTCCACAACTTAATTTACAGTGTCTTCGACTGGTCATCTTTGATCCTGTGATTTGGAGAGCGCAGATTCGATGCTAAAGGAGGCACCGGCAATCCGAATATGCGAACTCTCAATGGAGCATTTATGCAACGCGAACAAAACAGCGAGAAAGCCATTTGATTTGCACCAATCGGTCGAAGTGTTCGGCGCATTTCATTTATTTCTCTCCCCGCGTGTATTGTAAATTCACGACAGTAAAGAGCAACTACAAAGGTATAGCTGAAATAATCTCCCACTAAGCCTTTTCCATACTTGTAAATGCTGATGGTGCAGTCATCAGCATTAGCACTGCTGTTGCTGCTGCACACCTTAAAGAAACATTTCCACACATCTACAGTGATATTGGTGAACTAAACCAGCTTTTAACTTCTGCAAAAATAACTTCACAGCACTGTCACGTAGCCTCATGTCACTATGAGCTTGTGTCGTCATGCATTACCGGCATACTGGCACAGCAGCAAGATTAATGGAAAGTACTCAAGTGACTCGCAGTGCCTGGCTGCTCTAGCATCTGGAGGTGGCAGGCGGGCCACATGGTTTTTCGCTCGCGACGACACCGACGGCGCTGTATTCTCTACAGAACACGACCATTAAAGGGGCTCTAATAAAGTTGCGGTATGCCTAGGATGTTAAAGCACGCCGCTTCAAGAATGTTGTCCAGGAAGAATTTTTAATGCGCTTTGTAGAAACAGTTATCTGTAGTCAAAATTTGAATTTCAGCGTCTTTGCGCCTTTCCCTCTCCTCTCGTCACTTTTTGCACATTGGAAGGTCAGCGCTCCTCCGCCGGCCCCACCTCCAGGGGAGAGCTTCCTGACCCGCCAGAGCTACGCGGCTTATTGGCCGCGGCCTTGGTAGCTGCCTGGCGTCTGAAAGAATCTAACCAATGGCCATCTCTCAACATGTATACATAGATGCAAGCGACGGAGGAGGGTGCGAACATGAAAATGTCGCCGGGAAGGGCTAGCTAACTTTCGCACATGATTGTGGGTTCTCTGCTGCTTGCAGAAGTGTAATATTTGGCTCAGGTGTTCATGACAACCCAAAGCAGTGATTGAGCAAGTTGATGTCCTTTCCTCAGAAGGTGTTCCAGAGCCCCTTTAATGCTGTCGCGTTAAAATTAATGGAGTACAGAAGTTAGCGGTGTGGTGAGACAGTGGGACTGTTGAATTAGCTTTGTCGTGTGTTTTGAGGCTTGTTCCACTACCTTGCACGCCACTACAGACCGGTAGGCTTTACCTCTTTGCCATCTACTAGCAAAGCACTGTTTTTTCATTATCATCACCGAGTTAGGGCAGTAACTTAGTTGAGTAGGTTTTTCCACTGCGTATAAGGGCACTGATGCAAAACCTTGCATAAGCGTCACAAAAAAAGTCATGTTCTGGCAACTGCACTGGTTTAGCAGCAACTTTATCGTTGCCATAACACAAAGATTACATGATACCTTGCTCTCTCACTCAACGCATCGTAACAGCCCAACGATAACACGACAACCCAGTTTTTAACGCAAACTTCCACTTGCATTTTTGTTTGAAGGCTGCACCATTTAACCTCGGTCAATTTTTTATTATTAATAGCAAAAGCACAGCTCTTAGTGCAACTATTTTTGCTCTCTAATTACTAAGCAAAAAATCTCCTATTTGTGACAAAAAGGCCAAGATAAACTCTTAAGCATTATCATCACCTTTTTAAAAAAGTCAGTAACTCACCTGTAGAAAACTATATTTGATGAAAAATAAACACCAAGAAAAGTTTGACCAATTAAAAAAAAATTAAAATTAGAACTCCAATCGTCACTACTTATGACAGCTCTTAGATCATACCACTTGGGAAACTGTGCTTCAAAAAATGACTAATCCCAGAGGCCACTTTGCGGGGGCTTAAGGAGGCTGTGCCATCTGGAAGTGACCAATAAAAGCTGTCACTATTTGTCACCATTATCTTCTAAAGAGCTTTTTTTTTGCTTGTAACTCTTTATGGACTTTCGTTCCTGCATCTGTTTCACTGATTTTTCTTTCCAAGTAGTTGTGACTTGAATAACTATCTCGGATAATGTCGCAGTTTGCGACCTTTACACATTTTATGTTATTGACTGTGGGGGTCGACACAGTCTGTAAGCTCCGGAATTTTGGTGCAATCATACCTCCGTTTTTTAATACATATAGCCTATGGGATGTTTCACAACTGTTCAGATCGAAAGCTCTGCTACTTATAGCCCGCAGTGGTATTTTGTCGCACAGAACTGAGCGAGCGGTGCAGAACTTGTATTTTGTAAATAGTGTACATAGCTCTTCCCTCTCCCCTCTTGTTACACACTTCCTGTCCCTTTTATTTCCGCCTGCCGCAGCTCTGGCGCTTACGACATTGGATTGCAATTGCCGTGGCCAGCAACACCTTTTCCTTACATTTTTGTATTTTTTTGATAAACCACTACTACTACACAAAGCCCATTAGCTGAAGGAAACTTGAGTTTTTGTTTTAGTCTTGTTATTAAAGCGAAATGGAACAAATGCAAAATGGCCTAATGTGCTGTTTATTCATTGTGAAGCAGCAGCACAGTGAATGTTCTTTAGTGGGTAGTTCTCACTCTGTAGCGCATCACTATGATTTCGACATATAGCTTTATTTGCATATATCTATGTCACCTGCTACAGTGGAAAATGCATGGAGGCGGTCCAGCATAGCTTGGTGTGAAACACGCTATGTGGAACGCTCATTGGTAAAACTTTGTGCCTGTTGTGTCCATTGCATCATTCAGTCACCCTGATACTAATTTTTCCTTTTTGCTTTTGTCACAGGCCTTCAAGCGAGTGGACCAAGAGAAGAAGAAGGAAGAAATTGAGAGAGTCAAGAAAAAGTATGGTGTGTCGTCTGATGACTGAAGTGTGCAAGTTTCAACAGTTGTACCACGTGTCATTGTGCATTTCAATAAATGAGCCCCTCATTCCATGCCATCAGCTGGTTGCTGTTCCATTTCGTCACTTCCAGAAATATGGTGCATTGTAACTTCTCTTGAAAGAGAGCCTGTAATATTGAAATATCAGTATAACCGGAAAATTTTTGTAGAAGTTTGAAATTTCTGGACGATGCTGCACACTAGAAATCCATTAGGTGTCACAGTGACTGGCAGCCTGTTTATTTACTTATTTTGCTTTCAACAGAAAGGTTGATAAAACAGTAAGAAATAAGTTAGACTTTAGCATTTAGATTTACAATTTTTAGGTTTTGGTTTACACGGGTTTAACATCCCAAAGTGACTCGGGTTATGAGGGACACGGTAGTGAAGGGCTCTGGAAATTTCGACCACCTGGGGTTCTTTAACGTGGACTGGCGTCGCACAGTACACAGGCCTCTAGAATTTCGCCTCCATCGAAATTCGACCGCCGCGGCCAGGACTGAGCCTGTGTCTTTCGGGTCAGCAGCCGAGCGCCATTACCACTGAGCCACCGCCGCGGCTAGATTTACAATTTTAGCTGAAGCAAAACAGAAGCCTTGGATTTTTGACAGTGGCAGCAGTCAGTCCAGTAAGATAGTTCTGTTCCTGAGAAATACAAGATGTGAGTGGTAACAGGTCAACTTAGGAGGTTTCAAATTTATGTGAATGATCAGTTCTGAATGAACATGATAATGGGGCTATTAGTTCAGTGTGCGACTGGGTTTGTGATGAATGGTTTTGTGAAGTAACAAAGACTAAAACATTACGAGGTACAAGAGGAGATAGGTGCAGGGTATTTTTTGCTGTAGCTGTGCTTGCAGTATGACTGCATGTGTGGAAAATTAGAGGTGTCATTGTGCATTTACTAAGGTAATCATTGAATTAAAGCAATCTTGGACTCCATTCAAGCAAAAATACAGGCTGGTTTTAATGCGATTGCATTAGAGTTGTCACAAAAAACCCGCCGATGTCCGAGATGAAAATGGTTGATTGGTCGAGAGAGGTCGTGTGAACTTGTGACATCCTCACAACCTGCCCTGATGGGCCACATGACTGGCTGTGTCCTCAGGTGAGGTCTTGTTAGGCTTTCCTCCAACGAATCAAGCCATACAAGTGAAGGTCAAAAAGGCACTAAACGTAGAAGCGGAATCGTACTAAACCTCTACTTTTTGTAAATTGCGCGTGGTGCCACACATCTCAGATGTAAAATGGTTGGCGAAATACCTCTCAGTGCTGTGGCATACAGTGTAAATAAAAAAATGATGGTAGATTTGCGTAGTTAGGTCAAATGCGAATTAGGTACGCTAGCAGTCCGGTTTTCACTTTGGTTTCGGTGTTGAGATCCAGTGTTTACGGATGGCAGTTGTTCGGATAGTGATAATGGGTCAGTGTCCATATATGCAGAATCATTCATTCCCTACATTCATAGATCCCTGGCAGTCTTCCTGCCACTCCTGGCGCAGTGATGCAGCGGTCAAGCAATGCCCCACTGCCCTTCTATGGCAGGTGCTGCCATCGATGGGACTTCGGTTGCGATACAAGTTGCTCTTCCTGAACAGCCTTTCACAATATGAGCTGCGGTTTGACACTGTGGGCAGGGCGCTCGCCTGCCCACCGAGTGGTGGGCAACCTGCCACAAAACTGGCTTCAGACTAACAGATAAACACACAACAGCTAAATGCAGGGAATGGCAACAAGTGTTAACGCACTAAAATAGTTATGGTTGTCGATGGTCATCTAGTTATCCATGCTTTCATAATTGAATATCATATATTCAGCTACAAGAATTAGGGTTTTCTTTGCATGAGACATGTGGATGATTCAGCAAGACTTTGGTTTCTATGCCAGCATTGTTATCAAAATGAAAAGTATGAAAAACTTCGAAATGCGTTGCTTTGTTGCTGTCAATGTTTTTATTCACACAAGAAAGAGAAAAAAAAGTGGCCGTTGCTTGCTACATCAGCTGGACGTCACATGAATGAAGGAAAGCTGGCATCTACTATGCGACAGTGGACAAGAGCATAACAAAAGCATTACATTTATGTTATTCCTCATGAGCCCACCTCTGACCATAGTCTTGTTACTATGCTTTTTTGGCTGATACATGGTGAGGAGGCCATCCTGCAGCAACTGCAAGCAAATGCTGCCATCACACGAGACCTGCTGACCAAGTAGAAATGCCACCAGTCTCTAGGCTTGGACAACCCTTTCACAGCGCCACAGTTAGCCATGAGAACACGATCTGTATAGCTCATCTACACGAGGAACATATGATATCTAGCACCTCCTTAATACATGACCAACACTGCTTCCCAATTTGTATTTCAGCGGCCGTGGCCACTAATGTCAACCTGGCCTTGTTGTAGGCTTCTAAACTATATTCACAATGTACTTTTCTACTTCGGCCCAGTAGCCGTTTCTTGCATCCATCTTTTCAAAACAAATGTGTGTTCACTGCCACCACTGATGTATATGAGTGGTTACAGAGAGCAAATGAGCTGTGAAGTTCATGGCAAGGCTATGACAGGATTAATACTGTGGTGGTAGATGTTAAGTGTTCTCTTCGCTCTTCCTGCATGTCAACCCCTTTTGTTACCTTACACAAAATGAACAGCCGAACATTCCAACATTTAATAATTATTTTATTAATCTAAGTTATAGAAAAAATGGCGACGTTCCTATGAATCTGCCTTCTGGGTGTCTCCGCTCTTCTCTGTTGTGCTGCCACTCTCAGCAGTAGCCTTGCCCTCATCCGTGCCCGCAGCGCCGACGGCCATGAGCTTGGCGAGCATCCTTTCTTGCTTCGCTTTCTTCCTGGCCTCTTTCTGGGCTTTCTTCCTCTCTTCCTCCTTCATCTCCATCACCTCCTTGAACTTGGGATCAGAAGGCTCAACATTGTAGCCAATGTACTCGCGGACCTCCAGTATCATCTGTTCGCGCTGCAGTCGCTCTTCGTCGGCCTTGGCCGTCCTTTCGGCCTCCCGTTCCAGCATTGCTATCCTCGCGCTCGCCAACTTTTCCATGTTTCGCTCGATTTCCTCTTCCCGAAGTCTCCGCGCTTCCACCTCTGCCTCCTGCTTGGCTCGGTCTTCGTCGAAAAGCTGCTGAAGCGTCGGGTAGAACTTGTTCTCTATGTATACAATGTCCTGGAGCTCCTCTTTGGAAGGCCACATAATGCCCGGGTTGATGCCTGTCGCGCTACCGAACCTGGCGTAGTCCTTGCGCATGTTATTGATATTATATTCGAATTCCATAGTGGGAGAAGTGTACTCAAGCTTGACACCTCTGGCGTACACGCGCGGCGCAAGGCGGGACACATCACGCTTTCTGTCGATCTCTTCCTTGGATAGCGTTCTGACCGCGGTACTCGTCGACGTGATCGCCGATGCTTCGGTTGCGGAGCCGGTGCTACGACGAAGCGAGTTCGGCACGAGCTTCGGTGGGGGCAACACTGCTTTTCTGAGGGCAACCAGCATGCTTGTCGATACTGAACAGTAAAAAGGTAAACCGAGTAATTTCAAAATCTGCAACAATACGTCAGTTTATGGGTGCAGAAACCGTATATGCATGCCACTCAGTTACCATGCACGCTGCTACGCTGCCATGCACGCCGCCATTTTAATCATAGGAGCCTATTAAGAGCAGTATAAAAAATGTCGCGATATTTACGACATTCGAATACTGTAGGTAGATACTATCTAATAAATGCAACTACCAACGTGTCTTCACTGAATTTATTGTGCTTTTTTTACATTTGTTGTACAGCACTTGTTTTTCAGCCGCGAAAGTGAAACCGAAACCTCGCGCGGGACGCTCGGCCGCAAATGTACAGTGCGTCACATCACGATCGTAAAAAATAAAATAATGCGCTAACAGAACAGTTCAATAAAGCACAAAACATAGTTAAGACAGCAATATAAGTATTTCAGCGGACCTTAGCTAACACAGAGATGAGAAGGCGTGGTTGTGCGGGCTATATTTAGGTGCGCTGACCCTGAGGCCCCAAAACAGTTCTCGATGCTCTTGCAATTCTAGGTGACGGGGTGCACATCCTCGAAAGTATTTCGCGACCCTTGTGCGGGCTACCGGTGAACAGCGTACAATGGATTTGCACGGCAGGATAAAGAGGCCACACCATGTCAGAATCATTACAGTCGGAAACGTAGAAGCTGGAAAGGTACTATTGCATGGAAGACGCGTGCATTTTGAACTGTGCACGTTTCGTTTCATGTAGCTTGTCACGCTGAGAGCACTGGTGAAATATCACGGCATGTAGATTATTTGAAGCAAATGTTACCCTAGCTGCACATTGCGCTTAATTCACGATATTAGCGAGAATGCAACGCTGCAGATTTAGAAAGGCAGCAGCTAACTGTACTTAATTGCTCATGCGAAAGAAGAGTTCCCTTTTAATTTTTCATACGAACACTAGTGTTGAGAATTTAGTGACCGAAAAAAAAAATGCACATTACTTCTCAGAACGGAGGTAAACCGCGCATACTGACGATCATTCAACGAAATATTTGCAGACCAGCATAATCAAGAGGTTCTGCGACGGAAGATTTTCTTCGAAGTATCAAGCAACAGTAGGAGTTGACTTTGGAGCAACTAGGTGCGCTTGAAACAATACTCAACTGTTTCTAAGTTTTAAAAGCCCTTGCTGCACTTTTTCCACTTTTCTTTTCACCATCACAGGGTTTCTGTTGACAGCACTGAAGTTCTGGCCAACATATTTGACCTTTCTGGACATCCTATATTCAAAATAGTGAGTCCCATATTAAACCAAAGAAATAAAGAGAGATATCCCACCAAACTGTATCACTTCAATCTGTCTTAGGTACGTATGGAATTCTACTCAAACATTGATGCTGTTCTCCTTGTGTATGACATCAGCAACAGTTCAAGCTCTGAAACACTTGAGCGATGGCTCAACGAGATGGCACAAGGCATGGACAATACGTCAGTGGTCTGCGTTGTGTGCGGAAACAAGGTAATAACCAAGCATCCTGCTGTATATACACTGGTTCATGTCAAAAGTGAATGAACCATATTCCCTCTGCTCCACACATTCAGAGCGACAAAGCACACACACCAAACAAAGAAGTGGAGAAATGGGTGGACCTCCACAAATTTTCACACTTTGTTGTGTCGGCATACACTGGTGCTGGGATCCACCAAATGTTCCAGGTATGTTCACCTTATATTCTCCCTGAAAATTAAAAAAATCATTTCATGCATTTTTTGCGCCTGCAGTTGCCATGATTAAAAAATCCTGACACAAGGATATCCAAACTCTCCAAGTTAGTTTTATGGAATAATTTACCCGTCAAGGTACTTGTGTGGCCCAGCAAGCAGTGGCGTTTTGAACAGATTCTCTTTCAGAGTAGTACAATATCTCTCCCAAAAATATCAGAAAAAAGAAGTCAGTTTTTATGTAGCTAAAAGACTAAAATGAAAAAAAAAATGTAGCAAGGAGATGTGAACATCAAGTGTACACTTGATGTACACGTGAGGAAGGATGAAATCAGGAATAGATGAACACATGCGCTGAAAGGAATATATGAACATCACTTGAGTTTTTCTATTCTTTTCACTGTCCTTCATCAATTATTATACTTCAGAAATCAATCATGTGGGGTTACTTAGGCAAGGTTTTATGAGGGTACTTGGGTCAAACCATTACAAAGTGCAGAGCCAAGCTGCTGGACTGTAGTAACTGCATCTAATATTTTTTTATTCCTCTATATTCTAACAGAGCCTCCTGATGCAAGTCCTTGAAGTGCATGACATGGGAAGGGATCCAGTAGCATTGTGGTCTTCATGCAATTACAGTAAAGAGGAGCTCCAGGCAGTCCACCAAGTACGCTGGTCTCGTTCAGAGTACGAGAAGCTGGGTGTTGACACAAGGGCATCTAGGTAAGTGATGAAAGTAGCATGTTCACAACACATAGAGCATAACACGTAATCAGTAAAAAGTAGGCAAGTGATCATTAGTTGAAAGGAAACATTAAACTAGCACATCCACATCACATAGTCAATGAAAGTTTTCTGTCAATAGTACTCGGTGTGGTTAATATGCCTCGACTCAGTTGAAGCAGCTCCAAGGAACTTGAGACTCACATTTTTGGCTGCTGAGTTGCATCATTAAAGAGAGCAGTAAATGGCATACAAAACATTCACTATAGCATGCAGCTCTGTGGCCGTCCATGCTTCTAAGTGCACCATTTTAATTAAATAATAATGATACTCGGCTTACTGTTGTTAGGAGCTACAAAAACAATGACAGAAGCATTCAATATCTGTCTGCAGTCGTGAAAAACATTTTCATTCAGCTTTCACAGCAGCTACAAAGTTACAGTACTATCAGGCAGAATGAAATGCAGAGAATTTGCATGAACCAGAACACACCCACTATCGCGTTTCACACAAACAAATCACATTACTGCTTTGACATGAAAGGTTATGCATGATGCATGTTAGCAGCTCAATATTGATTAACTTGAAGAATAGAGTTAACTTCAGTATGTACTGCCTGGAAAAAACAAAACTTGCATGGAGAAAATCAAATGGGAGTGCTCATTATGCAATCAGTGGTGCATGAATACATAAAACCTATGATCAGACTGAAAACAATTATTCGGAGAAAAGATCAAATCCAACACCAAATAATTTTTTTAGATTTGGTAACATTAGAGAAAGGGCAAGTGGCATGCTATAGTGGTAGGGCCATGTATTAACTTCAGCCTCCTAATGTTCTTAAACGTGTACTAAAATCTCAGCACACGTTTGTGTTTTGCCTTCATCGAAATGCGATTGCTGAAACCGGAATTAAATCTTCAACCTCATGCTCTATAGCCGAACGCCCTAGACATTGAGCCGTCACAGTGGGTGCAGTCTTTGTCAGAAGTATACAGCCCAAAGGGTGTACTTTTAGGCCATATACTGGGGCTGTCAGCACCACCTTGAAGACCCAAGCTTCGTAGGAGTAGACGAGAATTCCACCAACCTTCAAGAAATTTACAATATCAACAATGCAAAACCAGCCGCACAACATGGCCATACCATATTTCTGTCGAACAGACTAAGCAAATGTACGGTGCTGACACAATGGTTTGTTTTTGCTGGCTGCAGGGATGACATCAACAGGTCTTACCGCCGCCTAGCAGTCCTGCTCCACCCAGACAAGAGCACGGCGCCGGGCTGCGAGGAGGCCTTCAAGATGCTTGCAGCGGCGAGGACTGCACTGCTAAAGCGTGTACTGCACTGACAGGAACTGCCATTTAGTCATTCAATCACTTGAAATCTTACCTCACTTAAAGCGTCGCTCCATACCCACCATCCTTTCATGAGCATTGCCGCTAGTCTTACCACCAGATAATCAGGATCATTTTATCAAAAGCCTTGCCCTGTTCTGGCGCATCTGTGCCTGCCATAACACCGGGAAATCTATGGATAAGCACAACTGGTTGTGTGCCACATCACCGATAGTACGACACGACAGGGGGCTGACGAGAACATGTGCTAGGTGATGCAAGCCCCAAATTTTATATTAACCATACTGTTGGCACAAGTGAAGTGTTTATGTATGAAGAAGGCATTAATGAACAAGCAGCATAAAAACATTAGTTGCAGTGCTAAATATTTAACCTGTAAAGTGAGAAATTGCCTACTGCTGCAACTAATACGACTAATTATTGCAAACGTAATCGCAACATTTGTCATGCACTGTCTTGAGACAACGATGACAGGGATCATCACACGTGTGGCACTTGGTCTCCTCGTTGAGGATAGTGATGGCCCGTCTTTACTATCCTCAACGAGGACATCAGGCACCACATGTGTTTCGAGACCAAAAGGTGACAACATTTGGGACAAACTGACAGGCACTTAACTGCACAAAGAGAGCTATGACCAGGGCATAGTAGCTTTTTTTGCAACAGCTCCTTACTTGAACAAGCGCAGTAATTTACACTCAGGTCTATAGAAGACACATTGTGCACCAAATTAAGCTGTATGCATGAAGTCACGGAATTTTCTATAAGGTGTGCATATAAGTCAAGGGATTTGACCATATTTCAGCACTTGGGTATGCTAAATTATCAAAAATCTTGAAGGGTGCTAAAAGTGAAATTAATATTTTCTGTGAGCCTTCAATAAAAATAACACAAAATGCAAGCATTATAGAAGCCTTGGGTAATCTTAGTGAAGACATTAGAGCATAGCCTCTTTAGATGCGCGTATACCTGCAGTCAAAATTTTATAGTGCAACATTGGCAAGTAAACTTTGTTCCATCATTTTCTTTGCATCCAGGGCTTATCGCTTGCGATTCAATAGTGCCCTGTAATTTGCATGGCCAGACTTAGAAGCAAATATTCAATTTCAGATTTCATGTAAAGATGGTGATAAACATTTTTCACTGATATTGCGCTCCGTAAACCTTTGACTACAGGGAAATTGCCAGCATTTTCATGACCAAGTGCTGTTGCTCAAAGAAAGACACACATCTATAATTGAAAGTATAGTATTTAATAGACACCCTGCAACTAGAGTGAGACTATACATGCATATTCCCTTTGTATGACTGAAGGAGTAACCTTCAAGTGAAACCAACAACTTTTAAGAATACCTGAAAAAAAAAAACAACACAAAAGTATAACATTGCAACTAGTACAGTGTGACTAGAACTAGAATAAGCAGTGCATCTAATGAGAGTAACTACATTTATGCTGTGTTGCGATAGATGCATTAATACAAACAAGCCAATGCATGGGCCATCATAAACTGCCAAACATGCATGGCTTGCAGTCCACTAGTGCAAGAACAGATGGCATCAATCCACAAAGTAGTAGCAGTAGCAGCATGAAATGTGGTTATTTTGTCTCAAAATAATAAAAAGCTGTTCCATACTATCTCCATATTATGTTTTGCACAAATGTCATAGCGTATGATGCACATTTTGATTATGAAAATCTTCCGACGACCGAGTAAGACAAATTTGTGGGTAAAGGAACATTTCTTTAACGTCGTTCTGTCCTTTGATCATGTCTTTGAGCAGATGCAGGCTAATCAACACATACCCTTCATGTCATGCGCCCACAAAAAATGTGTGCTTGATATGCTGATAAAACATAAAAACATAGAAGTGCAAAAATTATGACAAAAGTATAGGAAAGACAGCTGCTGTGTTAACTTTTTCATGATAGTGCAGCAGAGTAGCTTCCCAGAATTACTCAAATCACAACTACAAAGCTCTAAGACTCACTCTTTACTATTTGACTGCATATTTCCACTTTCAGAAAGCGGACCATTATTGCATCGTCCCATATATTCTGTACTGCACGATTTCAACCACAAAGAGACGATCCTATTTTTTTTCTTCCAAGTCTTAGAGTTCAGACTGTCGAAAGACTAAGTGGTTGCCACCACATGTGTGCATGCTGCATATACTTTGCTGAAGAAAAATTTTTACTTTCTATTCTCGGCTTTGATTCTTTGGATAAAGGAGCTGCACGGGACATCATTTGTAGTCATGTAGTACGGTACAATTTACATGGGCAAACGAACCTGTGACAATAGCCAGCTGTTCCATCATCCATTTAACTCAACATGTGATAAAACAACTGCACTTCCACCATAGTACTTTGCACCTAAAAAGATGTCACTGATGGCAATTCTGTTCGGTCTGGCAGGTTCAGTCAGCTCAGAATCACGTACACTATGTGTGAAACAAAATGCCTCCAGTTGTCGATAACGCCAGTGGACAGTAGCCCTTCCACGAAAAGAGACGGGAACTTCCATGTCTGCAAAACTTTTTCATCGCTTTTTCAAAGCCGGTGAACAGATTCCAAAGAATGCAACTCTGCACATAGTAGAGTTTGAACCAAAAAAAGCGAGCATGTGCATAAAAGGTATTTTTAAGTTCTAATTACAGCCAATATTACCAACTGAGATGGGCGCAAGGCATGCCTGATGACCCATATAAGACAGCATATAGATGGCATGCCATGCGAACAGAAAATGTAGCAACAAACACATCGCCCTACTTTTGGTGTTAAACTTTCCCAGCAGTGAGAATGCGTCAGCCTACAGACACAATATTTTCCATATCTCTACAACATGACTGAACACTACTTAATAACACTAAACATGCGCACTACCTCCTTGATGAAAGCTCAACACTGCAGTCTCCATTCATGCATCATGATAGCACCTAAAGTTCCACTTCTATCTACGAGCTGCAAAGTCAGTATAACTTTGATGCGTACAAAATAGAGAGAAACGAAAACTTTGCTTTGTGACTACTGCATCCAACCACTACCGAGTCACACAACCAAGGTTCTCACAACTGCACTCAATAGGCAGTGAATGTAGTGACAGACTATGAAAGATGAATTCAAAATGATACAGAACAGCCATGTGTGAAGTGCTTTGAAAGTCAATAAAAATATACGCTTTGTTACCATGGCAGCCTCATTACAAACAATATGGACGTTGCGATTGAGATGTCAGTGTAGAGAGAACCGGCAGTGCATCAATTAACAGAACAAGAAGCATCACTCTTCTTCTGCATACAGCAAACAAAAACGTTCATAAACACGAAATAAAGGTCTACAGCCAATAGGGAATAACATATATTTAAGTCACTTAATAATGCTAAGTAAAACATGAATAAGTATAATATAGCGCGGTAAAACATAAAATTGGTGACATGCACAAAGCAAAAATTAAAAGCTACAACAAGCTAGCCGGAATGCACATGGCCTATGCATTCCATTACATGAAATCCAAGACTGCACGCCTGCAAAGATAGGCATCTGAATAACAATAAAATACTTCCATGTAAATATATGCAAAAAGTACAACGCAAGCTTCGATTCTCCATTAACAACCAGGCTGTCGACAAACAGCAACATATGCGCGTCCCTCTTCGCTAAGAGTTAATAAACAGCATCAAGCACAAGACGCTAATCTCGGTGCCACAAAATCATGAGCTATGTGTGCACGAGGCTTAATTAACAGTTGCATAAGTGCAGGCCCAATTTCCTCTCCCACAAAGTACCAGTGTATCACATTTTTCTTCTGCATGCTTTCTTCTGCATGCCAGGCTCCTCCAGTGCTCTTGATTCACTCTTGGCTCTGCAGATGTGTTAAGGCGCTTGCACGATGCATCACTGTTGCCACGCTAGGACAGCTCCCCGATAGGAGCGTTCTGAAGCCACAGCTCGTGCATGAACATGTAGAGGTTGTCGGAGACAGACACCTGTTTTGAAGGGTTCCAAAAGGAAAGGAAACCCAAATCAAGAAGGAAAGAACAAGAAAGGAAACTGCAACACGCAATTGGAGATAAGGTATACAAAATGGCAGGCAAAAGGCAGAGGATAAACAAAAATTTGTGCCAAGAAGATGATGCATAATATACAGATCATTTCCACACGAGACCAGACTTGCATGGCCAGTCTACATGTTAAACTCTAGTATTCAGAGTAAAAATCCCCTTCGTAAAAAAGTTCACCAGGTTGGTTCCTGCCACAGGCACGTTTTGAGAATGGAGCGAAGTTAGCAACTCGAACAATAAAAAAAGCATAGGCAGTTCCAAGTCACCAGTTTGAAGCTTTTTATACTAAACCGACTTGTAGAACCTAATGAAAAAAAATCTGTTCATCACTGTTCTGTAGTGGTGCTTTTTCATGAAAAGATTGTGGACATTATACATTTTGGAAAACTGAGTGAATTTGTCGCCTATAGTAACCTCACATATCCCCTTCAGGTGCCACTTTAAACGTACTGAAAGGAAAAAAATCTCTTTTTTGCATGAATCATGATCAGTACACCAAATAGAAGTGATGTGCAAAAAATTATGCAAAAATATTCATATTTGAGCACATTTTACTGGTGTCCACATATGTGCACATGGCACCTCAAAGCTGCTGCATGAACATAAACACTGAAACATTTGCTTGCCTTCTCTAAGTGACCGTTAGACATGAATAAATGTCTAGCTGTGACAATATACGTTTCAGAGAATTATTCTCTAGTTCATGACCTATGAAACAGATAAAAACAGTCATTCTGTGACGATAGGCAGAGGAAAATTCGGCATTTCCGGCATTGAACGTGGCTTTTAGATGTGCTGCCTTCACGTCAGCACCGTTGTAAAATTAACATGTTCAGAAGTTGAGGCCAATGCTTAATAGGCAGTGCTTAAAGTACGGCTCCATCTAAGTCTCGAGTGATCTGAGCACAGGTGGAGAGAGAGAGAGAGAGAGAGAAAGGAGCTTGCGGCCTGTTTTACACATGGTTTTTACAAAGAGGTGAAATCATTTTTAAAGGTCGTTTGCTCAACTTATGTCCTGACATAAACTGAGCCTGAAACAAACTATCCCCAAGCTCCACCAGCGTGCTGAGTGTTGTTTTGAAGACTTGGAACTGAGCGGCCAGCTCTGAACTGACTCGTGGTGTGAGAGCACGTGTTCCCCTTTTTCATTCCCCCTTGTCTAGTGCTGCCACTTTGTATTTTTCTCTGTCTCGGGTTATAAACGAAATGTTAATGATTCTTGCTAAGTACCACAGCGAAATTTTCAAAACGACATGTTCAGACCACCACTGAAAAGAAGCATAAAAGATGGTTTCTTGCTTCCGATTCATGCAGTCTACATTCTAGCATTGGGGGGGGGGGGGGGGGGGGGTGTCAGATCCCTTTTCAATATTGGTAGGGGGCCTAAGTCCCTTCGAGACCGCCCTGCCTTTAAGCACTGATCATAACGTGCTGTGTCTGTTGACAGCGGCTCAACGTAGTGGTGGTTCTTTGCGACCATCTGCGGGTCTTCATTGCACGGTCGGTCGTGCTTCTTTGGAGGTGCTTCTCCATTGGCTATTTTCATGAACAATGCTTCTGCGCAGGAATTGTCCAGCGTTCCAACGTTCTCCTTGTAGAAGCAGTTTTCAACACATGTTAGCAATAAGCCCATTTAGTACCGCAGTTGCCTGAAAAAATGGTGCATAGTGGGAACAAAACGCCATTTTGATATTTTTGTTATTAAGGCGCCACGTCTACGTTTGTGTATGCGCCTCTCTGAACTCCCACCGCAGTACTTTTTTTTTTCGCCTATGACAATGAAAATTGGTGTGCCATTTCTACATTAACCTAC
This sequence comes from Amblyomma americanum, assembly GCA_030143305.2. NCBI lineage: Eukaryota > Metazoa > Arthropoda > Arachnida > Ixodida > Ixodidae > Amblyomma > Amblyomma americanum. The sequence continues at coordinate 114,352 of JARKHS020025879.1, read as the reverse complement.
TAACACATTCCAAATGGTAGATTGCATCAGTCACGACCTTTGAAAAGATAGCATGCAAAAATAAAAGCTACTCACTCGTCCCGCCAAAAAATGCCGTGATACCTTCATTTTCTTATTTTTTACAAACGCATTTCGCTGTAGCTGCAAGAGATGGGTGCCACAACCTTGACAGGGAGGGTCAAAATTGTTAGAGCGCGGAATTCAAAGGTAGAAATTCACCTTGTATATGAAAATATTAGCAGCCCTAAGTCGCGTCCACATATGTGGACACAGCGCCTGAAGGGGATATAAAAGGCGCGCAAGGTTGAAAGGTTTTTGGCAGATGACACATCATTTCTCACCATTTGTGCCAATTTGCATTCAAACTACATGCTTCATATAAAAATTTTTATTGAAATGTATACAGATGACATATATTACAATATTTTTTTCATTTGGAAGAAAAAACACTACCATTATTTTCTTTTTAAATTTTTACATACCAAAAGCCACAATGTGTCCAAGCACATTCATAGAAAATACACAGCAATATATTTGACTGCTAGAATTTATGAAGTGGCGAAAATGACTCTGTCTTCTTTTGCGCGATCTATTAAATGTGGCTGATGCAGGAAGCCACTTAGCAAACCTTGCTTCAGATGGGTAACTATTATACTTTGAACATGAAAGACCTGAATATGCTTTTCTATGCATGCAAAAGCAGCAATACGTATTTTTTTCACTCGAAATAAAAACGTCAGCCAGATTTGTATGTTTAATCTTTTTTGAAGATGACCTATGTAACAAAACATGTATACAGGCAAGAAAAATTTGTATGCAACCCAAATTATGATGCTATACCACTTGGCACATTCCTTTTGCTAGCGAAGGCACAAGAAAAGCCTGGGACAGAATGAGAGATAAGGTTTGGCCTACTCTTTTTTTTTAGAAGCATGCACAAAGCTCACTAAATCTAACGTAACATGTTGAAATAAAGAAAATAACATATGCAGAGGAGGCATCTTTCAAGCTTTGCTGTAAAGAAGTCAAGAGGTGTGTGCAGGGTGCTCAGAAGGTACTGAACGTGCTTAGCAATGTTTATCAGGTGAAAAAGATTCTTTTGCCATTTTTATTTGGATTTTGATAATTATGTAAAGAACCTTAATGGTGCACGTCCTGGCAGTGTACACAGAATAGAGGCATTGAGTGCATAGTATTTGCCATTGTCCCCAAGCATACATGGCAGTATTCAGCGAACAGATAAAATCCTTCCACTTCTAAATTTGTGCAAGAATGGTGTACAGCAACATATGTGCACAGATATGGGATTTAGCAGTATCTTGGCCCATAAACTGCCCAACTGACAGGCAACTAGTTAACTAGTTACGGAAGCCACAGCCTCCTCATCTGGGCATACCTTGTATGGTGTTGGGTTCAAGGTTCGCTTGATGTCCGGACGAAGTGTCTTCAACGACTCCCTGACTCTGTTCCGTATGGCATCAAGGGGTGGAAGTTCCCTTGCAATCTGAATAAATTGTTCATTTAGGGAAGAGTTTTGCATGCACCATGCAAAGCGACAGACACCAACAAGCGATTAAGCTATTAGTTTGTCCCATATTGATTGTAGTTATTGCAATGAAAATTCAAGAGCTAACAAATCAATAACTGCACATTTCAGGAGCTCATCAAGCCATTTGAAATTCATGCCAGTGACAACATGTGCTTTCAACCACATCCAATACTGCACACAAGACATTCTTTAAATTGGACCTCCTCACTAATATCTGCAGGACATGTGCAATATAATGTATTCCACAGAACCTATATAAGCTGCAGATGTCACAAAGACAAACAAATAATAATAAAAAACAGAACCAACAACATGGTAAAAAGAAAAAGGATAATAACAGGAAGGTGGAAAGAAAAATTTAATGACGGTTACATGTGTGCTAATGTGGATGATCAGTGCTGGCTTGTCCACCTTGTGCTTTTGCAACTGTTACATTTTTGTTTGGCGCTGCTGCCATATATGAATAGGTGATTGTGTTTTGGTTTTGGAAAGGTTATAACGAGTTCTTTATGGCGTGAGAAACGAGTTGACATAAACTTGAGCGTGCAGAGAGTTCAGAGTGCAATCTTGGGTGGCATTTCAAGGCATTTGGCGCCATCTTGTTGCGACCGCGTGTCCCACCTGATAACAATGAAGTTTTAACAAGACGTGCAACGTGAGCACCGACTTCAGTGGTGGTCCAGCCATTTCAAGCTCTGAAGAAATTTTTGGAGCAGAAAAATATTCATTCTGGAGTACCTTTGTATCAGAACGATAATTCTGGAGCAAACCGGGAACAGCATGAACGGAATAAAGGAGTCACCCAGAAGAGTTTGTTACTAATGAGATCAGGTTCAGCCATGTGTAGCTAGGAGGAAAAATAAACAGAAGAAAGGTGCTCACAAGAAATTGACAGAACATTTTATTAATGCTGGCACTGTCTTGCACGCAAGTTTAGCCAAGCATGCTTGACTAGAACTCCGAAGGACACGTTCACTTGAGCCATTCTTTTTTTTTTATGTTGGCACTATCTCAACGCTTCTTGGAATTTTTTACAAATTCATCAAGCTTGCAAAGTGAATTAGCAAGGCTGAAATTCCCTTGTTCCGAAAAAGCTTGACCTCGCTGGACCTGTTCCAAGCTTTTGTTGTTCAACCCAGAAGATATGACTTCTTCAGCCCGCTTCAGGGTTGGCTGACATGATGCGACCTTTTGATGCAACCGATACGATGCACGAACATGGAGGAAGGAAAACTCAAGAGAGGCCCTCACTATCCGAGCAGCACACCAAAAGGTGTGCCAGAAGCCACGCGCTTTCACAAGGACTACAGAGAGTCTTTGGCCCACGGCACAGCCAATGGTAACGCTGGGCGCAGTGTCGTCGTCTGCTGCCGCAATGCCTGCTGCGCATGCGCAAGCGCGCTGAGACGGCGGCCAAGTAGGACAGCAGCAGGGGGGAACCGACTTCAAAAAATGTGACTTAACCACCTCTCCCGAGTTCTTTCCTTCCTCCATGTGCACGAATGAAATGGCTGCTAAATTCTACCACAAGCCAGCCCACCAGCATCCTGGACTGCCAACTGCGGAAACGTTTTAAGTAGGTTGCAAACCGAAAGCCTGTACAAGCCTTCCAGTCCTACTTGCACCCTAAGCATTGCAGATCAGATTTAAGATGTGCCATTCCCTCCTGCCTTGTGGGCGGCCCAAGCAATGGAATAACGATGTCGTCATAAGCTATAGCTGTGGCATGAGATTCAAAGCTGCCTAGGCAAGGCAACCATGGCATGAAAGCTCTTGCTGTAAGCAAGCGTGGCACAAGGTGGAGTTTTGACGAGTATTGAGTGGTAGTAGCCAATCACATCACTGGGTGATGGAAAGGGCAAGTGGGATGCAATTCCTGTCCTTTTCATATGCTTGCATAACTATGAATAACTATAACTATAAGGAACAACTTTCGCATATACATATATGTACCAACTCCTACAATTCTTTTTTGGCAACACAGAAACCCTTTAAAATGCAATAACCGGCAGTTAAGAAACCTGTCGCACAGTCCCTTTAAAATAAACCCTGAAAATTCACAGCTCTAACTATATACGTATGTGAATGTGACAAGTGAAGCAGGTGACAGGGTCAGTTGAAGACTGAGACACTGCATGGGCCTGCAGCACTTGCCTTGCCTTGATCCCACCACAGCAGGCACAGGTCTTCGACGAGGTCAGGTATTACATATGCACGCTTCGATTCCTGTGTTTTTTGAGGGAGATAAACAAACATTGGAAGTTGAAGCCAGAGAACAGCAAATCATTTTTATCTTATTGCATAGCTAAGTATGCCAGCAATATGTAAAATATACATCTAATATAGTGCATATTTAATATCTATTATATAATACAGTGGCAGTGCACACACGCCATATCAGAAGCTCACCTGAAACGGATGCCGACAGAGGACCCGCTTTCCCTTCTGCGGTGGGGGCTCATCCATTCGCTGCATCAGGTCCAAAAGGGCGTAGCCTGCACAAGCAGCACATTCAGACGTAAGACTGTATGTGCAGGATATTGCCACGGCTGAAGCTGAACACTAGCAGCTGCCCCATTCTAAGGCACTACTTGCCTAAGGTCCCTCCTAAGCATCCTAAGGTCTATCTAACAAAGGCATCTTGTTTCACCCAAGCAGCAAAAGTTGAAAGGGGCAGCCACCGAAAGCTCAAACAGCTAATGAATTCTCAGCACCGCAAACTCTGTATAGGACACTACTAGTGACAGCCTCAAAATTAAGACAGAAAACGTAACTCAGCCACAGTATTTGGTGACTTAACATGTAAATCCGAAACTAATTCATAATCTTGTGTAGGGCAGTGGTTATCACTTCTGGTGGTTATCACTACAGGTGCCTTTCTGTACTGATTACACTCGCATGCAGCTTTCTCATGTCAAAAATGTAAAATAAGCATTCAATTTATTTATGAAAGTAGCATTGCACACTTTTGATTCGCAGAATGTTTAACAATGGAGAGTTAAAGCACAGCTGGACTCGACTCATTACCATACTTCCAGGTGGTTGCAGCTGTATTTGTAGAATAAGGACGAAGAGAGGAACGAACAGACAGATGTGGACCAAGCACGCTCATCCACGCCTCATTCTACCAATTTTGCTGCATCCACCGTGAAGTATGATCCAACTAGCTCCATTAACCACCCTTTTAATGTTCATTACTGTTGCAAAATATGCTGCCCTGCAAAGCCAGGAGAAGACATGCCCTTACCACCGCACATGCGCAGTAAGCACCTGGTCAGACTGCTGCACATCCATGCTAGTATGTTTCGGCTAAGCTAAAGCTTCCTATCATCAGCTGATTGAAATTTCTCTCACCTGATTCAATTTTTTCATGATAGTTGTCGTCGTCCTCAAGGTTACTGTAGAGGTGGCAGTAATAGTGATGACAAAAGTTTACTGGCTGAAAAACTAGGCTAGAACTGGCGTCTGGCAGTGCATTCGAGGCAATTAGAGGGTAGGCCTCTCTTGCTTTGTCCATGGCCAGGAGGCTTCTCTGAGGATACTCTTTTCCGTTTTAATCATCCCTGCTGGATTCTCTCACCTCAAAACCTTTGAAGGTACCCATTATGTCACAGGTACTCATGTACAAGTCACATAAAGCATAAGCTCCAGAGCAGAAAAAATACCGACACTCTACCAACAACAAACTCTACTTGAAATACAAGAAATCAGTCTAATAGAGTTATAACTTGGGACTGCTATGTGTGTTATTAGAAATGGGTCCAGTCTGTGCTTATTAGAGCAAGAGATAGTTATAAAGGAAAGACTTTAATGGAATAAATGTTAATGTGGCTGAACCACGGACAAGAGAAAACTGAGGTACCAGTGCTCTGAAAGATTATTCAACACTCTGCTAAAGTGCACACATGATGAAAAGGGTATTCATATAAAGAAGACAGATTTTTAAAAGGATTCAAACACACATACTACCCAATCTACACAAAAGGTTTGAGCTCATAAAACTGAAGATGTGCACATTAAAGACCACATCTTCCAACAATAAATAGGCAGTTGGTTTGCAGTAGCGCAATGACCCTGTTGCTCAGCCTTCCACAAGAGACTTCATCCTTCATAATTTAGTGCTTATGCATTCAGACCAGAACACTCAAGTAACACTCGTTCGAGGTATATGTATGCTATGGCTGACGGCAGTTTACTTTTGTGGCGAACCAGTGCTGTCAGATTTGTTGTGCTTTCCAGGAAATTAAAAGAGTGCTTAAACCTAGGCTATGCAAATTGCTCATGTAAAACAACTTTATGAGATACCTTAACTGGCTCCAGTTAAGATGCCACTTGATATTACAAACGTCAGCGAGTCATGAGCAATGTTATTTTGATAACCTACACACAACCCTTTTTGCAAAGTGTGGCATACACTACACAAGTTAACACTATCAACTGCAACAGATTTGTGTGGCCAACCACAATCCCAGAATGTTTTCTCAGAGTAACACAACAAATGGTTAGTGGTCAACCTGGCAGCAATGATTTTGGGAACAAGGAAAACATACTATTTTAGGACGAACCTACGGGACGTTGACTGGTCCGAATCTAATAACATTGTTTTCAATGAGACTATATCTCTGGTGAACACAACACAAGGTCCACTTATAAACAGCTACATAGTGGTGAATAAGCTGCAGATATTTAAAGGAAATTATGCTTCTCATCAGCCATCCTACAGATGCAATTGAACTACCACTTTTCTTTAAAACTTTTTAGCACTCAAATGTTTATTTCTTGAAGGCTTTGGCAAGAAAATGAGCGAGCACTGCTTATACCTGACCACTGTCCTGGCTCAAGAGCAACATGTAACAGCCCACACACTACAGGTATAACCTGTTAAGATAACCCGTTAAGCAAAGAAGATACAAATTTGGTAATAGCCACGTTTAACGCAATGCAATGTGGAGCTCCCGGTCAGGTTGCTGCCTTTGCATGAGGTATGAACAGTTGTAACAAGATGCTCTTGCCAAAGTAGCAATGGTCCTACAGGTCTCAAAGCAACACACTCAGTTCGCTATACACTGCAATGATTTCAGCTGCTCATTGTGAAGCCCATCGCTTTCAGCATGTGCTAGAGCAGTGGAAATGGGCATGAAATGGCTACTGGTTTAAAAAAAAAAACATTTTTTTTTTTACATGCCATAGCAACACTGCATGCTTGCTGCAGTGGAAGGCTTCCGAATACTTTCACTCACTTTGGGTTAATGCACCAAAATCTCTGTACACGAACACTTAAATGCATCGCCGCCACTGAATACGAACACCACAACCAGAACAAAACCTGCTAACTCCTGCTCAGCAGTGGAATGCCATAGGCACCAAGTCACCACGGTGGATGCAAGGGGGTATAGGACGGCACAGCGTAAACAAACTTGAAGGCAAGCATGCTCTCAGCACAAATTTTTCTGTGTCCTTCAATGCGTCAACTCAGATGGAAGAACAAAGTCTGCAAGAAATTTCTCACAACAATAATCAGCCACCTCCCTGTGGACTACAAAAGCTTCTCCATCATTCCGGTCACAATGGGAATGAAGCTCTCAAAACTGAAGCAATTCATCCGACATGTCAAAAGAGGTGCACACATGGCTACCAAAGGTCCCATGAGTGGTATTTGATATAATGTGTCAGCAGAAATGCATCAGCACGCGCAAATGCCTTTTGCTGTAGCAGGGCACTGCACTAATGTGAAAGTGCCGCTGAGCGAGATTTCCTGATACTACTACCTTAAGGTGATATTGTCACGTAGTGGTGACGTTTATTGGGCTGACTTGCACCCAAAATGGACTGAATCACTCGGCGGCGGCGAAGCGACAAGCGTGCTCGGCGGTCGTCGAACAGAATGCCCGCCGCTGTCGGCCGTGCTCAATTTAAAGCTGATAGCGAACATTCGAGATAAAGGGCGCAAAGTTACTAGAACATTCCGGAACAACGTAGAATCAGCTTTGCCTGGCTGCGATCAATCGAGATAAATCTAGTCGCGTCTTGCGTCGCAAACAAAGCGATAAGGTGGTGTCGCGGCAGATTTGAAAAACGAACAAACACTGAAAATATTGGCGGCATTACTCCCCTCTCAAAGAAGCATCGACCCGATGCATTAAAACAAATAATGCGACTAGTAAGGGAAAAAAAACGGATCTTGCGAAAATAGAGCATGGAAATGCAGCGGCCTTTAGCGCGCATAATACGGCTTCAGACGGACTACATGGACAACTTCTGGTCGTACGCGGCGTCGCTGGGATGCAGTCATTGCGTCAGGGATGACTTCATAATCCAGTTCACCCAGCCGACGAAGAACCTTGTACGGGCCGAAATAGCGGCGCAAAAGCTTTTCACTCAATCCACGGCGGCGAATGGGCGTCCACACCCAGACTTGGTCTCCTGGCTTATATTCCGCGTTGTGTCTTCGTAGGTTGTAGCGTCTGGCGTCGGACCGCTGCTGATCTTTGATCCGTAATCGGGCAAGCCTTCGAGCTTCTTCTGCGCGTTGAAGGTAGGCGGCAACGTCGACGTTCTCTTCTTCTGTAACGTTGGGCAGCATGGCGTCTAGCGTGGTCGTGGCATCCCTGCCATGGACGAGCCTAAAAGGCGTCATCTGGGTGGTCTCCTGCACTGCGGTGTTGTAGGCGAAGATGACGTAAGGCAGGATGACATCCCAGGTTTTATGTTTGGCATCGACATACATAGCGAGCATATCGGCGATGGTTTTGTTCAGGCGCTCGGTCAGTCCGTTGGTCTGCGGATGGTATGCAGTTGTCCTCCTGTGGCTGGTTTGGCTGTAGCGCAGGATGGCTTGCATGAGTTCCGCCGTAAATGCTGTTCCTCTGTCCGTGATGAGCACATCGGGGGCGCCGTGTCGAAGAAGAATGCACTCCACGAAAAATTTGGCCACTTCTGCTGCTGTTCCGTTCGGTAGGGCTTTCGCCTCGGCGTAGCGGGTCAGGTAGTCGGTCGCTATGATGATCCACTTATTTCCAGATGTTGACGTTGGAAAAGGGCCAAGCAAGTCCATGCCAATCTGCTGAAAGGGTCTTGAGGGAGGTTCAATGGGGTTCAGAAATCCTGCTGGTCGTGTGGGAGGAGTCTTTCGTCGCTGACAATCTCGGCATGTTTTCACATAGTGTGCGACATCGGCAGACAGTCGGGGCCAGTAATACTTGTCTTGAATGCGGCGGAGGGTGCGAGTAAACCCGAGATGTCCAGCTGTCGGCTCGTCGTGTGAAGCCTTCGCGGAGACAAGTAGGTACAACAAGGAGGTAGGCTGTTTTGTTCGCTGTAAAGTTCTTCTTCACAAGGACCTCATTCTGCACACAGAAAGAAGACAGTCCTCGCTTGAATGAAGCGGGGGGTGAAGAAACCTTGCCTTCCAGGTACTCGATGAGGCCTTTTAGGTCGGGGTCCGAGCGTTGCTGCTGAGCAAAAGAGCTTGCGCTGATGGGTCCCAGGAAGGCGTCCTCATCGTCGTCCAGCGGTGGTGCATCTACAGGGGCTCGTGAGAGGCAATCGGCGTCAGTGTGCTTGCGTCCGGACTTGTAAACGACGGTGACGTCAAACTCCTGGAGACGCAGACTCCATCGAGCGAGTCGGCCAGAGGGATCCTTCAAATTGGCAAGCCAGCAGAGCGCGTGGTGGTCGCTGACCACCTTGAACGGCCGTCCGTAGAGGTAGGGGCGGAATTTCGACGTAGCCCAGATGATGGCAAGGCACTCCTTCTCGGTGGTCGAATAGTTAGCCTCGGCCTTGGAAAGGGAACGGCTAGCGTATGCGATGACCTTCTCCAGCCCGTCACTTTTTTGAACGAGAACGGCGCCTAGTCCCACGCTGCTTGCGTCGGTATGAACTTCAGTATCGGCGTTTTCATCAAAATGCGCAAGGATCGGTGGGGACTGTAAACGACGCTGAAGTTCCTTGAAGGCTTCTGCTTGCGGCGCTTCCCATTTAAACGGCACGTCTGCCTTCGTCAGTTGGGTCAGGGGCTCGGCGATGCGCGAAAAGTTTTTCACAAATCGTCGGTAATATTCGCATAGTCCGAGAAATCTGCGCACTGCTTTCTTATCGGCCGGCAGTTGAAACTGTTCAATAGCAGCTGTTTTCTGCGGGTCTGGGCGTACCCCTTCCTTGCTAACGATGTGGCCTAGAAACAGCAGCTCTTCGTAGGCAAAGTGGCATTTCTCTGCTTTCGAGGTTAGGCCAGACGACTTGATTGCGTCTAGTACTGTTCGAAGTCTTTTGAGGTGCTCTTCAAAGTTCGAGGCGAAGACAACGACGTCATCTAAATATACCAGACAAATCTGCCACTTCAGGCCTGCCAGCACTGTATCCATTACTCGCTGAAACGTCGCTGGTGCGGAACAGAGACCAAATGGCATCACCTTGAACTCAAACAGCCCATCCGGAGTTATGAATGCTGTCTTCTCGCGATCTCTTTCGTCGACCTCAATTTGCCAGTAGCCGCTCTTGAGGTCCATCGATGAGAAATATTTGGCGTTGCAGAGGCGGTCCAGTGTGTCGTCGATGCGGGGGAGGGGGTAGACGTCCTTCTTTGTTATGTTGTTCAAGCGGCGGTAATCCACGCAGAATCGAAGTGCGCCGTCTTTCTTTCTCACTAGAACAACCGGTGCCGCCCATGGGCTGTTTGAAGGCTGGATGACGTCGTCGCGAAGCATTTCTTCGACTTGGTCCCGGATGGCTTGTCGTTCTCGCGGAGACACACGGTAGGGGCTTTGACGGAGAGGTCGGACGTGTTGATCCGTTATAATGCGATGCTTGGCAATTGGCATCTGTCGCACCTTCGGCGATGTCGAAAAGCACTCACTGTAGTTTTGAAGCAGATTGCGGATCTGGTCTTGTCTGTTCCGGTGCAGGGCTGGGTTGATGTCGAAAGTGGGCGAGTTCTCTTGGTCAGGCGGATCTTCTGCGGAGGGGTCGGAGAGGGCGAAGGAATCTCGTACGTCAGATATTTCGTCGTAGAAAGCAATCGTCGTTCCTCTGTTAATATGCCGGTATTCTGCGCTGAAGTTAGTCAGCAGTACTTCGGCCTGGCCATTGCGGAAATGTGCGATGCCTCTTGCGATGCTGATTCCTCGGTCTAGTAGCAACTGCATGTTCCCCTCGATGATGGCTTCAGTGTTTATGACTTTCGTGGCGCCTACGGTCACGATAACGCTTGAACGGGGTGGGACGCTCACTTCTTCCTCCAGGACACTTAGGGCAACGTGATTTTCCCGAGTTTTCATCGAAGCGATGGCTTCGTCCGTCGAAAGCGTGATCAGCTTGGATCGCAGGTCGATGATCGCCTGATGCTCATTAAGGAAATCCATGCCCAAGATCACTTCGCGGGAGCATTGCGGTAGCACAACAAAGGTCGCAGGATAGGTATGTCCTTTGACAGTCACTCGCGCTGTGCATCGTCCTGATGGCGTAATGAGGTGGCCCCCAGCGGTGCGAATTTGTGGGCCGTCCCAAGCCGTTGTGACTTTTCTGAGCTGCGCAGCGAATGTTCCATTCATCACCGAGTAATCAGCTCCTGTGTCGACTAGAGCGGTAACTTTCCGGCCGTCAATAGTCACTTCTAGGTCGGAGGTCCTGGCTCTTGCATTGCATGTTGCTCTTGGCGTCGGGTCACGGCTTCGTCGCGTATGCGAGTCACGGGTTGGGCGTGTGGTCGAAGCTCCTCTGGGTGGCGGCGTCGATTTCAAGGTAGCTTGCGTCGTGGTCGAGGTTCTCATTGTGTGCGGCATCGGTGCCGCGAGTGTCGGTTCTTCATGCGGCGTCGCGGGTGCAGCGTCTTCATGGGGCGTGGTCGGTGGAGGATCTTCGGCGTTTAGCTCGTGAGCAACCTCACCTCCAGAGGTTGCTGCCTTTAGTTTCCCCTACGGGGGCTGGGCGACCTTCCTCGTACCGCGGCTGCGTAGCTGCGGCGTGGCGACGCAAAGCGCGAGGTTGACGGCGATTGTGAGCGCGAAAAGCGGTTCGGCGTGTACTCTTCTCGACGCAGGTACTCGTCGATTTCGTGCGGACGTTGTCCGAAGCGTGGTCGTGGGGCGTGAACGGCAAATCCTCGAAGACCGATACGTCGGTACGGGCAGTGACGAAGAATATGGCCGGCCTCACCGCAATGGAAGCACAACGGCCGGTTGTCGGAAGTCCTCCAGGCGTCGCATTTCCTGGGGCTTGAGCGTCGGTCATAGGCTGGGCGGGCGGGGGCTGGGAGGCGGCGTTGTGGAACGATTGGCTCATCTCGGGGAGGACGTGGGGGTTGTCGTTGGGGCTGGGCAGTCCTTACTGCAGCGGCGTAGGTCATGGCCTGGGGTTCTGTGGGCGTCGGGGTGCCAAGTGCCTGTTGTACTTCTTCCCGTACCACGTCCATCAGAGTCGCTGCTTGTGGCTGCGGGGAGGATGGCAGTAATCGGCGTAGCTCCTCTCGGACGATTTCGCGGATAACTTCCCGCAAGGTGTCGCTGGTGGTGGCCGGCGTGTCCGAACGGATTGCACAGGCAGAGGAAGGACGATTGTACTGCCGAGCTCGGACGTCGAGGGTCTTCTCAATCGTGCAGGCTTCTTGCATGAATTCCTCGACTGTTTTTGGCGGCTGGCGAACGAGGCTTGCAAAGAGTTGTTCTTTTACACCGCGCATTAAAAACTGAACTTTCTTTTCCTCGGTCATCCCGGGATCGGCGCGGCGAAATAGGCGCTTCATTTCCTCGACGTAACTGCGGACGGGCTCATTCGGAAGCTGGATCCTGGACTCGAGGAGTCGTTCGGCTCTTTCTTTCCTCACGACACTGGTGAATACCTTCAATAGCTCTCTCTTGAATAGCTCCCATGTCGTAAGGGACGACTCGTAGTTTTCGTACCACGTGCGTGCGGAGCCATCCAATGAGAAAAAAACGTGTCCAATCTTTGCCGCATCATCCCACTTGTTGAATGACGCCACGCGCTCAAATTGGTCCAACCATTCTTCAGGGTCTTCGACTAGGGATCCACTGAAAGTTGGCGGCACCCGCGGCTGCTGCAGTATGATCGGTGTCGACATCTTCGGCGAGGTTGCGGTGCTTGTAGCAGCATCTTTTCGCTGTCTGGTGCGGTCCGGCAGTTTCCCGAACTCAGGCTCCTCTCCCTGGAGACGTCGGCTGGCTCGCTGAGCTGCTGGCTCGTCCTCGGGTGCGAAGCGCTCAGGGCTGGTTTCACGACTTGAAGGGGGCGTCCGGAACATGGAAGGCTACCCCGCACCTCCACCAGATGTCACGTAGTGGTGACGGCAGTCGAAGCAGCGATGAAGACGGACGAAAGGGTCTTCTAAAAGAACTGTTTATTGGGCTGACTTGCACCCAAAATGGACTGAATCACTCGGCGGCGGTGAAGCGACAAGCGTGCTCGGCGGTCGTCGAACAGAATGCCCGCCGCTGTCGGCCGTGCTCAATTTAAAGCTGATAGCGAACATTCGAGATAAAGGGCGCAAAGTTACTAGAACATTCCGGAACAACGTAGAATCAGCTTTGCCTGGCTGCGATCAATCGAGATAAATCTAGTCGCGTCTTGCGTCGCAAACAAAGCGATAAGGTGGTGTCGCGGCAGATTTGAAAAACGAACAAACACTGAAAATATTGGCGGCAATATCGAGGACAATTCCAACCAGTTTTCGTTCTTTGTGAAAGCAGATTGTGTGGCTCTTTCTAGTAGCGCTAATGTTTGTTTACACACTTTATGCTGAGAAAATTGGATATAGAACATTTTTTCCCTCCTTTCGGTTCAAACTCACAACATCAAAACAAGAAGGACTCTGTGATCACGTTTTAAAAGCGAATGAACGTGTAACCTAGGTTTGGTGATCCCGCAAAAAAAACCTTGGCATCACCACAGTTTTCTTGTCAAAATGGCCGGCAGCAGCAAAACCTGAATTTAATTTTTGGACCTTTTCCAGCTAATCAAATCGCCATTTTCACTGAAAGTAGCCTCTTTGTCATTAAAATGCGATAATCTGTTGACACAGGCCAGCTACAATTTGCCCTCAGTTTCACTTTAACACTGCATAAGCAGGGCAACATGTATACTAGCCCCATCTGTTACTCTCACCTTGCTGCCCGTAGAGACGATAGCAGGCCTTTTTCCCAGGTATCGTTACCTTCTGGATGTCAAGGCTGAGCTTGATGCACGAGAGGTTCTTCACCTCCACCAGCTATGCAAGCAACAAAGAAGAAGTTTTAGCTAGCTGAAGATAGACGTTCACAGTAATACATAAGTGTATGCAGCGAAAATCCATGTCTGCATTTAAAAACTTCCTTGAGCCTGTGGCCCGGCACAGAACACTGTCTCTGAAGCAACAGCATACATGCTTGTGAGCAGGTTGAGAGTATACCACCAAGTATAGTCATGGACAAGCTGTGACAAGTGCACCTGAATCAGCACGTTATGTATTAAGTGAGCTGAGGGATGTGCCTTTGTTGTGCCTCGTATCATTCTTATGACCTAATCTCGACTGCTTTCAACGAATACAAAATTTTGTTTACTGTTTTTTGCTTCAGTTGCTTAATTTTGTAACTGTGCTTTGGAAATTTTTATCATTGCCAGGCCATTCCACCCAAAAGGATGTGAAGACAGCACTCTCGAACAATGTTTATCTCATTGTTGGTTTGGATCCTCATCGCTGCACAGAGCCACTGACAGGTTTTTGGCCGAAAAGACAAGTTTCTGGTCGCTGTTTTGTCATTTCAGGTTAGCATGCAGAGGTAAATTTAGGAAGAGGCAGTTGCCCCGCAAAGCGAGAAATTTTAAATAGGAAAACCATGCAAAGCCCTGGTTTTTTTACAAAAAAAAAGCGAAAGAAACAAATGGTTCAAATGGATCTTGAATATACTTTTTATCGGCAATCACAAGTAGCCTATTTGACACGAGACATGAATCTCAATCCTTGATTTGCAATTTTAAACTCATGTATGCATACTCCCAAGTGAACCGACTCTGGTCCGTAAACAAATGATACGAGCAACTTTGAAACGTAGTTGGGTGCGCTCCTGGCAGTATGTCTTTTCTGTCTTCATCTGCAAGCAGTAATTTCAGCCAGGCACACTGTTCCTATGCTCATAGCAAAGCTTTGTGGGTTTGTGCATAGTGCACACACATTAGATGAACATAGTACACACCACATTTCTGGCCTTACAAGTGAAAACAACATACATCAAACCTATCAATACAGTACAGTGAAAGTATTGCTCACTGCTCAATGAAGTAACCATTAAAACAAGTGTCTCAAGAAACTAATAGTAATAATGCATGAGTGTTCAAGAGGGGAGAAGGCCAGAGCTGCGAGGTAAACAACGAATCTTAGGTGGTATCGAAGGTTTGTCTTGATATTCACCTTGTAGACACAACCAAGGGCAGGCTGCTTTTGACAAGTCACCAAGTGAGTCCCAATGCCAAAACTGTTTATCTTGTGCCCCTGCAAAGCAATCAAAGAGAGGTAGTACTAATTGTCATGAAAAAAAAAATAAATAAAAGCACGCACACATGAAAGCAGCAGTGACGCCTGCTTTCTCTCAGAGAGACTGGACAAAACCGTAGCAACAGCAAGACTAAGAAAAGAGATCTGTACGAAGGAAAGGTGCTGCACTCAGGCAACGCTCCTTACAAATGTGGTGCCATGGTTTGCGCTCTTCCATGCCTGGAAAAAACAAGACGAAAACAGAAGAAGAGAAGCAAAAAAAAAACTTCAGAGCGCCTAACCTTCACTCTTCATCCACACACATGGCGTAATGATGACTACACATAATTTCCTGCAGTGAAAAATTTTAAATTCCAAAAACTGAGAACAAAAGATTTGCACTGTTAGCCAGAAAATATAACACAGATGAAATAAATATATATTTATTTTTGCAACACACATCACATATTCCCAATGCACCCTCATTAAAATTGAAGGTGGCTAGAGCAATTGATCATCAGGTAGTGCTCCGTTTTTAGTTCACTTGAATAATGGCACATTGAAACTGTGCCCCCCACCCAGAACAGTGACTGTATGATATCTCTGAGAATGCCCTGGTGCACAATCCCGCACCTGCTGCGGCGATTGTGTAATTGTGGCTGCACGCGAGATGCAGCCTTACTAAAGTTTGGCACCCATCTGCAACTCACTTTCTTTCCTGGGCGCATGCCAACAGTGCTCATGTTGCTTTGTCCACAAGCTGCTTGTGTTCGTGTGCGCACGATGCCAACGTCTAAGTGCTTGCACAGTGTTTCATAAGTGGACCCTTGCACAGCAAAGCTTTGTGGGTTTGTGCATAGCGCATGCACGTGCTTGTCAGCTCTGCTCCCAGTGCTTCGTGCTTGCTGTAGCTCAAATCTTCATGCCCATGCCACCTATGGCTGCTCTGGCCCAGCGATTCTTGGCTGTATGTGCACGTAATGCCACTGAAGCACACTTTTTCACCTGCCCTGTAAACTGTGGACAATTTTTTATTTTATTTAGTGAACGAAGCATAATTGGGACCGGTAGGTTTTCCCTCTTGCACTCTGCTTGGCATACGAGTGGCGCAGTTTTCTGTCAAAATGCCGCTTCAGCAAGAGATAGCACAGAAATTCCATCACTCCATTTTTGCTCCTTTTTCTTCGTATTATCAAAGCAAGCCTACTTAGTAGACTATACAACTGCGTTTCTAAATGCTGGAAGAACACCTGTGCAGTGAGATTTCGGTGCAAGCTAAAAAATCTCCCGGTGGCCAAAATTAACTTGCAGCCTTTTACTACACTTTATTACAGTGTCAATACATAAAAATTAATTGTCACTCTGTACGTACCATACAATAGGAAATCAAGTCCACCCTCAAAGGATCCAGACTTGTGTCTCTAAAGTTTGTCAGGTAATGCAAACCATTCGATGCAGTAACTGCCAAGCCGTTTTCCTAGTGCAAAGGCCTTGTGTATGGTTCAGAGATTGCACAAGACAACTTCACAGAGCAAGCACACATTGCAGCGGCAGCAGCCAGGGGTAAGCACATACATACAGAGGCATGGCTGGCACTAAGAAACCTGCATTGCCCAACATATGCTGCGACTGTCCCTAGTTATTAAACAAAAGCTACCAAAAAAAAAGGAACTTTTATCGCAACAAAATGAGAACATGTTGTGGACAGTACCAGACGTGCCCCGACTGATAGTGCTCCCTGTCTTGGTGTGCCCGACATGGCCTAGTCACTCAGACTCAATCCAATCTAAATGTGGGTTTGGACAGAATATCTGAGATATACTCAGGTAGGTGGTGCAATGAAATCACCGTGCTCCTGATCGATGCTTCTTCCTCCACTCACTAGGCTCTGTGGTACAGTGCAGTGATTGCACGGAAAGCTATAGTGTTTCTTTCCATCCACGGCAATTATTCTTTCAAGTAATGTGCAAGTGCTTAACACAGAAGGAGTAGAACATAATTCTATTTGATGTGTCAAACAATGAATGTGGGGAATGTGTGTTGATGTCCTGGGGGCCAAGACGTAAACTCATAGCTAGACAAGAACAATGCAAAAAGGTCAAACACATACAGAATGGTTTGCGTGAAGCTGTCCTCATCAAACTTTCTTTGTTTATCCCTGCATTTACAGCTTAAATGCGTTAACCAAACCGGCAAACTTTGTGATATGAAGTCAACATGATGCCAGACGCAATAAAAACTACCGTTCGTGACTGCACTTAATGACTACAAAACAGAAACATTGACAGTAGGAAGATGCATACAAATAAGACAGGAAAAAGTATGCATTAATGGTGATGTTATAGAAAAGCATTTTATTCTCACCATTTTTTTCAAATACGAATTAAGACGTCATTTTTTTCCTCTCTGTTATTCAGTATGCTTCTCCCTGCCTTGTGAACTCCCGTTTTTAATGTTTCTGAACTAGGGACACTTTAGCGACACAAAAGTAAGCTGGTTGACAATAATTCAAACTCACGTAATTTGTATTTCTGGTTAATTAAAAAATTAAATATTGTGGTTGGCCTAAAAAGCATATGTTGAAGCCACTTAACAGCGCCAGACATTTAAACTTTTTGCTTCTTTGCAAAGGGTGTTACCAGCAGCCAAATGTAGCAAAACAGGAATTCACAGCGCTGCATGAATAAAACTTGGAGAGGGCTGAAAAACACTCCAAGGATGAGAAACAATGTGGTCACAGAACACTGTTGCCAAGCAAGGTCTTGCATCATTTCAGGCGATTCCCATATCATCAAATTCCTCTTCACAACACCAAGCGAAGCGCCTCACCAAGGAAAGTACATGATTATCACGAAAAAGGAGACTGGCTGCAAAGGACGAAGGTGAACTTAACATGAGAGAAAGTACAATGTCACGAAAGTACCATTTCCTTGGAAGCATACAATAAATAGTAATTGCGAGGACCAAGTGAACTTCAAAAAGGAGTTCCTTGCAAATCACCTGTTTATATAATAACTCAACCTAAAAGTCTTCATTTATCAGGCAAAGTAACTCTACCATTACCACACAGATAACAGAACCTAACGAGGCAAAATAATTGCTTTTACTAAAGAGATAAGAGAATTAATGAAGTGAATAAGTCTGCCATTGCCACAGCGATAAGAGAACATAACAGGCAAATTAACTTGGCCATTACAATAAAGATAAGACAGGACCCAAACAGCTGCCATCCACTGACCTGCTCATTCAGCGATATGATGGTCTCCTCATTGATGTCATTGCTGGCGACTATGGCGAGGCTTCTGAACCACTCCTGCTGGTACTTGCTGGCAAGCTCATGGAAGAAGTTGTAAGCGCACGAGGAGAGATAGGCCAGGTCACCACTATCTATACGGATGCCCAGTGCCCGATAACCAAGGTCATTCAGCGCCATGGCAACAGCAGAGAAGTTCAGCAATCCACTCCTGTGCCAGAGATGACGGTGCAGGAGTCAGCAAAATCGAAAGTAGGAAGGTCAACTTTTAAATAGGACAAAAAGAAAAAGGAAACACTGCGCAAATGTCACAGCTATGCTTGGAGCATCATTGCTTAGGTAAATTTCAAGATCTTTTGGCAGAATGTGGTACACAAGTTTAATTGCAATTTTTAATGTAGTTGCATTCAAGGTGCTACTCCTGGCACCACCTAGTCTAAGCAAGGCCTCCGCATGACAGACATGTCATACAAGCAAGATGGCTGCCACAAAGCCTCCTTTCACAGCAGTGCATGTGCAGCCTTGCAACGGCTGAATGCTCCAAATTTGATATTACCATGGCTAGCATCTCACAGCATTAACACAGGCGCCTAGGAAAGGTCGTGTGGAAGACAGTCTCTGTGTTCTAGGTGGTGCTGCTCTCCACAGTTGATGATAGTAAATTTTTATGGCGCAAGGGCATCTGTGGCCAAAGAGCACCGTAGCACAAGGTATTTTCGTTTACTCAAGGTGGGGTCAAAGACCGATTTCCCAAGCATTTCCACAGTTATGAAGCTTACTACATACTGAGGCCATTTGATATTCAGTATGCATTCATAATGTCAGGAATCTGTGTAGAACAAAATGGAGTAAAATATGAAGTGATTTACGTGATAACCAGACTTGATGTCGTGAACACAATTAGTGTAAAGCATCTGTATTCCTTACTAAAAATTGCAAACATACGTTTGTGCCTTTGGCAGCAACCTGACCACATCTTTCAGAATAATAATGCCTGTTCTTTGTCACTAACCAATAATCATTTCTTTGTTATTGAATTACTGCTCTCGCAATGCGCCAGAGGTGTAAACTATGACAATGAGGATGTCATTACACAGTCATGTTCACAACTTAACAATCCCTCTGTTGGAAAGTCACAGCTGGCGCTTGAAGCCACTGTTTTAGGAACAATGTTTATACCATGAGCTGCTAGTTATCATGAATTTAAATGCTAATTTTTCAAGTGGATGACTGAATGAAGTACAACAATAGATTTGTTATTCACTACTACTAAAACTGTTAAGCACCGCCAAGAGAGTGTTTCATTACTTTAATGCAGACTGCAAGAGCAGGCTTACCATAACAAGTCTAGCAGACTATTTTGTCCACCGCCATTAATGAAAGACAACAGCGATTTACAATGCCATGCAAGCCATCAAGGTTCTGTTTTAAAGCAAGCAAGAAGATGAACAAGTGTTTCCTTTCAGTTGTTTTACAAACCCTCAGGTGTGTCATGGCAGCCCCCACGTATCATGCTGAAACAGGCCTGACCTCAACTAAGCCGAGTGATGTTGCCTTAATGCCACCAGCAAACAAAAATATGAAAGCGTTCCAGAGCTGATCACTCCTTCCTCTTCCAGCAGGCTTTAAAGGACTCTGCAACATTAATCAAGCATGTGGTTTTTTTTTCTTTGTATGCATAGTATGGGAAACTAATGCCTGAATACCCGAGGAGAACACAGAAACCGTAACATTTAATATTTTAATCTTCTCCAGGGGTTCACATTTGGAGCCCATGGCATTGAAACAAAGCGGCAATTTTCTGCAGAGAAAATGAAGTTGAAGCCAGATTGAGCACTGCCTTTCCGACTGGACGTGCATCCGGTTTGAACTCAGTGCCATTATACTCTAGAAATGGATACAAAAAATGTCGTCTCTGAGCTGAAAAGAAGCAGCAAAAGAGAATGAAAACTAATAAGAAAAGCGCTAGGGGAACACTGTCCATTTTGCTTTGCTTCAAACTTTCATGGAGGCGAGCAGTGCTCTCCGAAATTCACCGAGAAGGCGGCAGAAAAAAAAGAAAGATTGGTCAACACGCCTTGGACAAAAATGTGAAGAGAAAACCCAAATAGACAGCACAACCAGCAACAGCCTTCTATGCCTACCAACAAAGAAACATCAAGGAGCTTCTTTTGTTGAGTTCATTGCACCTGCCCTGTCTGCTGTGCATATGAGGCCATTGGCTGCCCTGGCAAGGCAACAATTGCAAACAAGCTTCCGCTGAGCGTGTGCAGGCATGGTTCTGATTATTAGCGCCCAATCTCCACACTGGGGAAACACGCTTATACCCTATCGCTTTATTCTGAATTTCCTAAGTGGAATACATTTGCGTGCTTTCACTTAAATTAAATTGGTTTTTGGGGAAAGGAAATGGTGCAGTATCTGTCTCATATCGCTGGAAAGGACTCCCCAACTTTCGTGCATTGTGGGTTCTCTGCTCCATGTAGAAGTATTATTTGGCTCAGGTGTTCATGAAAAGATAATCTAGTGATTGAGAGAGCTTATGTGCTCTCCTCAGAAGGTGTTTTAGGGCCCCTTGAATGGCAGATTGGGAGACCCTGATTGATAAGCTTACACAATCAGCTTTTTACTGACAGGAGAACTAGCTTAGCCTAAGTTAAACTTTGATTCCTGCTAGGAAAAATTAAACAGGCGTGTATCTGCACTCATTTCCTCTGGCGGTAAAAGGCAACGAAAATTGCAGGTACATAAATAGTAACATTTTTGAACTAAAGACAAAAAACTCCCTAAAGACAAGTGATGTGTCTGGACAAAATATGCTTGAAGAATTCAGTTATATGCTACTTTTAAGTACAAAGAAAAACTTTGAGAATGCATTGGTAACCCCAATGAGATCTGAACGTGACAGCGTGCAGGGGTCCCTCTGCGTGAAACCTCTTGTGTGAAACCCTTAGCAACCATTCGTTAATTGGCATTTAAAAAAAATTTTGCACACTCCAAGCCAGGCAACGAATGGTTGCTAAGGATTTGCCGCAAGGAGCTTTCACTCTCTGGCAGGCGCATAGCTTGCGTGGTGCAAGACACGAGGAAACCCTTCACAGTATCATATCTCATGACATCCGGCGCTTTGCCAACTTCATATCTCCCTTTATCGGTGTTGAAGCACATGTGCCTCTGTGGCGTAGAGGTAGTGTGCTCGCTTCGTGACACAGGAAACCCAAGCTCGATCCCCACTGCCCACTAATTAATACATTTTATCATGCAATTAATATAATTTAATTCCTTGTTCCTTTGAGCTCTGGTGTGACGTCAGACTCCACAAACCACCATACCAAACCACATACACGCCAAGCATGATTTGCTACAAGAGTTGTGACATCACAGTCCTTTTTGACCAATGGGAAATTATCGTCCCATAGGCGCATCGAATGCACATCGAATGGGAAGGAGTGCGATAAAGTGCGCATCGAATGAAAAGAATAACACTATCGCGCTAAAAATTCGATGCCTAGCTTTACAGCTTCAGCCCACAACGACAGGGATATTAGGATATCTTTGCCATCTCTATGTGGCATTAATATGAACCTTCAATTTTCCTGACAGCAGCATGTTTTGAACATTTCAAGTGAGCACTGGTTGCCCTGTTTGCAGTCCAAGAAGTCGTGAAACAAGCAATAAAGATGTGTCAAGCATATTTCAGCAGTGGTAGGCATATCACTCCCTAGACAATTGTTCAAATTAAGTCCAGATTCTTCTGATAACAGCACATATGCAAAATAGCACGTGAGGTTTCTTGATAGGGGCACACTTGCAAAATTGCACGCGGGTACGCCTCTCTTGTTCTGCAGTCATTTGTTGAGCATATCACGGTAGTGACACATGCATTGTTCCCTTGATGGGCCCAACAACTGCAAATTTCACTGCAAGTGACTGCCACAACCACATTTATTGCTTCCACTTATCAGTAAATGCTGCCAGAGTTCAATTGCTGCGGGGGACTGAAATCGCATGACATGCGCTGTTGGCATTCTAGTGGATACAGAATATATCGCATAAATTGTTCCAGTCAGCTTCTGTCACTGCTAGGAAGCTTAGGAGACTTGTAAAATAAGAGGCAAACAGACTTTCAGAGACACGGGTCTTCAAATGAAATTTTTATTTTTAGAGGTATAACGAAACTAATATGCACATCTTCCTCCTATTTCAAAATTATAACTAGTTTCAGTGTATCTCGATTAGTTCTTATATTACAGGAAAATAACTGAAGCCCAATTAGGCAATTTCTTACTGGTCATTAAGACACTTTCGTTTAATATTTTTTGATTCTAATTGAAATGAAGATGTAGCCAGAGACCTGCCATGCGAAGCTATGCTATTATATTGTTATTAACGTACATCACATGTAAAAATGTTGAATTATGTTAAAGCACCACAATTAAGAAATATGTATGACATTATTGTTTACAAATTTGATATGTTCGACTCAGCCATAAAAAAATTGCATAGCCCCATAGTTTAGTTCTTTCATAATTCAAAGGTATAAGATTAACTGAAATTGCACCGTATAAACATAACGGAAACTTCCATAAGGCTTGTAATGTTGGCAAAAAAACGTGAACTTTAAGAAATCGCATTTGAAGTAAATGTGCCAGACATTTGGAGAGCATTGTAGAGGCCCCAGAAGATTTATTTATTTTATTTATTTACAACATACTGCAGGCTAAGCGCCCAAGCAGGAGTGGCATACAGGTATATAAAATACAAAAAAGCATGAAAGTACAATGTACAAAACACCACATTTGCCAGGACAGCAGAAGCGGTTATTACTATACATGAGATACTGAAATCAAAACTCACATTCAAGAACACATAGGAGACAAAAATTACTTCAACTTTTTATAAGCTTAATTCCAGCTTATTCAAAGATTGGAGAGTAGAAGCTGGCAAACTACTCCAATCTGCAAATGTATTAGGGACGAAGGAGAATTTGTATAAGTTAGGCCTTGCAAAGTGAGGCGCCAAGGAGAGTGCATGAGAGTGGCGTGTCCACCTGGAAGTAAGAGGGTAAGTAAGGGTGGAAGAGAGAGAGGGAAGTAAGAGAATTTATAATGCACATCGTATGGAGGTCCCACACAATGCAAGCATATTCCAGCTTAGGCCTTACAAGTGTTGTGTAAGCAAGAAGTTTGACATGAGCGGGAGCATCCGTTGCACTCCAGCAGAACTTGTCTTCGGCTCACCCCTGCGTCTTCCTGGTGAATTTTTCTAATCTACCGATTCGTCTACTAGTCCCGACCCTACCGATTACATGACGCAGCTCCGCTATTTTTGCAGTCATCTCAGAGCGCCACATCTCCGGCGCTCGTCTCGACCATCTTCACATGTTCCATCCGAACTAGCGACTTGCACGCACGTCTTTGTTCGCCGAGACTCTGCCCGCAAGCCGCTTCAGCGCCCCTACGATGACCCCTTCCGTGCACTCGAAAGAACATCGAAGTTCTTCATCGTCGACATTCATGGCCGCACTGACACCATTTCAATCGATCGCTTGAAGCCAGCCTTCACAGAGGACGCCAGCTCCGAGGATTGGGCAACGCATGTCCGCGACGAAAAAAACCCATCGGAACACACGTTGGAGGCCCAAATTGAGTGCGAGAGCATGTTCGCCGTACGTAGCGACAGGGGTGAGGTTTGCGGCTTGTAGCGATGGGCCAGTGCGGCTAGAAGGTGATGATGTAATGCTGCAGGGGAGGACGCTGACCTCTGCTCTGGTGTCGACGAGAAAACGGAGGCCCGAGATGTGGTCACGAATGAAGAATAAGCGGCTGGTCTCCGGGGTGACACCACTTGCCGCTTCTAGTGGTGTCGTGACGAGTATCCCTGGAAGTGACAGGGAGGGGTACACGGACGCGCTGCTTCACCAAAGGTGCGGTGACACCAGCACTCGCTGGCTTGAATAGGTGGTGCAGCACTACGTTGGCAAGGTGAGGTTTGGCAACGGGAAGGCAAGAGAGAGCAGGAAGAAGACAGTGTGGAGATTTGGTCGGAGAGACCTGTGATCTGAGCGTGGAAGTCGTCACGGAGGCTCTGAAGGTCCACGCGGGAGTGAAGAGATGATGGTGAGGTGGGAGGCTGTGAGACTGCGCCCGGAGAAATTGTGGAGGAGGAAACGTTCCTGATGGAGTTCGCCAGCTTAGCGAGCTGCTCCAAAAACAACCCCTGGGCGAACACAAGCACCATGTGGACTGACGACGGCAAACGCTGAACGAAAAACTCCCGCAGGAAGGCTTCGTCGAAAGGTGGCAGCCTTGTCGCACAGGAGCTGCTGGAGCCACCGCAGCAACTGTGTAGGTTTGCGGTCCCCTTGGTCTTCGGAGGATATGAGCTGCTGCAGGCGGCGCTGTTCCGAGACGGCTGTTCACTTGATGATCTCAGCAGCCAACGTGTCAAACGGGGCCGAGGCGGGCGGAGTTGTAAGGAGGTCGCGGATTTCAGCGGCCATCTCGGGTGGTAGCAACGCAGGGGCGCGATGAAACTTCTGTGCCTCGGTGGTGATGCGGCCAATAGTGAACTGGCTGTTGACCTGAGCGAGCCAGAGCGGAGGATCGGTCGCCGAGAATGGGGGAAGGCGAAGGGACAGCACAGAGACGGCGCTGGAGGGTCCGTCACCGGGCATGGCGGAGGCGTTGTTGTCGGCCATGGTGGGAGCGGGTGTTCCAGCGGACGTCCAGGTCACCAGTTTGTCGTACCAATGAGTATGAGGCCGGCACGATGAAGGAAGTGATTGATTTACTGGCTGAAGTACTAGAACGTATGACGGCGTGCAGCCGAATGGCACGTGACACCGGCACGAGGATGGAGCTCAATTCGGCTGCACTTCGGCGTCATCATCTTCAGTGGCTGGTGCTGCTCCTGCTGTACAAGGCCGCTGCTGCTGCTACACATCCTTAAGCTTGTGCGTGAGCAAGCACAGTTTGCAAAAGGCTGAAGAGGAAATGTTATGAATATGTGTGTTCCAGCTGAGTCGATTATTTAATGTAACGCCGAGATATTTACATTCCTGAACTTCATTTAAGCGGCGGTCCTGGACAGAGTAAAAGCACTGAAGTGGATATTTTTTTCTCGTTATGCGAAGTAAGACAGATTTTTCTGAGTTAAGCTGCATGCCCCACTCCTGGCACCACTCTAGTATGTTAAATAGTTCAACATGAAGTGTGTGCTGGTCTTCAGGTACCACAATTTCATTAAAGATAATGCAGTCATCAGCGAAGAGACAAATTTTAACGGGATCATGGATCACTTTAACTGTGTCGTTGCAAAATATCAGGAAAAGGAGCGGCCCGAGAACAGTACCCTCTGGAACTCCAGAAGTGACTGGAAGAAAGTTAGAGTTGAAGCCATTAACATGCACGTACTGAGAAAAATCGGTTAGTATGCAGAAATCCAGGCAATGAGAAAAGTGGGAAGTTCGAGTGTCTTTAATTTGAAAATAAGCTTGTCATGTGGGGTACGATCACAGGCTTTAGTGAAGTCTAAAAATATGACATATATTTGCCCACCTCCATCCAGGACAGAAGCGAAAAAATAAACAACTGTTTTGGTTTTTTTTAGGCGAAATTTATTGCCCCAGGGCATCAGTGATGGGTGAAGGTGTGATGAATGATGAATGTCGAAGTAAGTAATGAATGTCGGCCTCAATGTCCTCGTGTTTACATATCGGACACCCTGGCCGAGGAAACAATTCTCGGTACTGAGGCCACTTCCGAGTGATGGCTGGTGTGAGGGCAACCCCGACACGGATCCTCCTAAGCGCAACCTCCTCTGCACGGGTAAGACCGCGGGGGAGGGTTACCGCACACGGAGGGATGAGAGCACGTGTGCGGCGCCGGAGGAGTTCCTTTCTTGATGAAAGGAGGGTAAAATTGTCCAAATGAAGGAGCCGAGGCGGTGATGAGTTTGTATTCGCAAGGCGAGTCGCTAAATCTGCCTGGCTTTGATAGGTCAGCAGATCTCGTGGGACCCACTCAATACGTACTGGCTGCGGGATGCGTGCCACGAGCCGGTGGATGTCCTGACACATCGTTGGACAGCGGCTAACATGTCGTAGCAACCGGACAACTTGAAGGACGTCAGTGCGGATGACAACGCGGGCCGCAGGGAGCATAGTTATGTCAGCCACGGAGCAGAGTGCTCCTTGAACTGCAACGAGCTCAGCACAAAAGGACGAAGGGGGTTCCGTAAGCTGAAACCAAGAGGTTTGACTCAGGGCAGGATTCAATTAACTGTTGTTAATTGGGTAGTGGTTGATAACCCCTTTCTGAAGCCATGCTAGAAAGGAGATGCTAGAATATTGTGTCGATGGTGGAATGTGCCTGTTCCAAGAGGATTTCACAGCAATGAGTAATAACAGGATGTAGAGAAAAGCACCAGCTTTCGAAAAAGACTCAGATGGCAGCCACTGGGGACACAATTGCTGGAAGAAATGGGCTTGAAGTTCTGCAGTATTTTGCTCCAAAATCATCATTTTTTCAGCAATCAGAGGTTGAATTAGACCTTGATACATTGTATGTAGGTACTTTAGAGCATACTGAGCCTGAATATGCCATTTTGGAAAAATCTAAACCTTCGAATTTTTTTTTACCATTTCAAGACCCGCGTTTCCCATTAAATGTGCTAGCAGTAGGCAGCCATGCACAGCTACAAATTGACAATACCGAGTGCAAGAGAATATGGATATGCAAAAGTAAAAAATTGCATAGACATCTGATGCGTACACATGCATTCATTAAAAGAAAGATCTGCAAAAAAAAATAAAATTTGCTGCGGTTCAACTTCTGTTGAACCTAGTTAGAGAGCAAAAGCTGTGCTGTATCAGGTAAGCAGCGGCTTCGCCTCGAACGTTGAGTGCCTTCCACACACTGGATAGTCAACGCGGCCACCCTGCCAGGTGGTGGTTAAATTAATGGTTGATCGCGAGAGGTTGGTCACCCAATGAAAGCTGCGGCTTTTTGCTGCAGGGACGCCTGTCTGCCACAACGTCAGTGCTAATGAATGCTGCCCACATCTCTCTCTCTCCCCACTGCCACATACCTCAAAGTGCGATTAAGGCGTCCACTGCCCCAGGGAGCCAGTTATGCGTCTTCAAAATCATCAGAGTCTACAGTGTTAATTGCCAACAATAACGCCAGTGAACACAAAGAATGCCTACAGTCTATAGCTTCAGTGCCCTGTTTCCGCTACAACATTGTGAATGCCAACGCATGCACATCTGTCACTACCTCCACATAGCTTAAACCACCACTAAGGTATCCACCGTCCCAGGGGGCCAGTTATGCGCCTTTCCTTTGGTAGAAAATTGGTTTTGAAGAAAGGAAATGGCACAGTAACCGTCTCACATATATCAGTGGACACCCGCGAAACGCACTGTAAGGGGTTTGACCTCTGGCTCACTTGAAGGTCAAAACCACAAGCACCGCAAAATCATTACCGAGGTAGCATAATGTAGCGTAGTGAAGCTTTCGCTTGAAAAAGAGAGAAATCCTCCAATAAATGCAGATGGAAGGACAGTGTCAAGGAAACTTATTCCTTCAGGCCACCTTACTAAAAACCATGCAGTGTTGTAGAATATGCAGCTGACATCAGCTTCAAAGCAGGACCAAATTTATGAAGTTTGTCAGTGGTCACAAGAAAGAAAGGCTCACAACTGGCCGGCACCATTCGCTGTGTACACTGCACTGTTGGTTACTGCAAGTGCCCACTGCATGAGCGCCTCCCAAAACCGAATCATTCTAAAATGAAGTTTTGTCAATATTGCCCCAGAGGAGCCAATGCCACATCTGGCTTCCACAACACTGCATAACTTTGGTGAATTGGGTGCTGCACACACACACACACACACGCACACTACAGCAGAGCAGGCTCACCGAAGGACATCATAAGTGTCGACCAAGGCAAGGAAATTCCGTGGAAACGCAACTGCGTATGAGATGAAGGCAGCCAGTTCCCCACCGCTTGCCTCATCTTCGATTGCCTTGAACACGTCACTCAGTTCCTTGCGCCACTTGCAGCAGAGGGCCACAAAGTCTACTTCCTCTCCAGTGGCTGACTTCAGCTTCTAAAGCACAGTGAAGAAAAAATTAATGATTCTTAGACCTACAGCCTATTGATGAGATGACTGACCAGACAGGTGTCATAAGCAGATACCACAAAACCATAGCATGGCAGTTGCACATTGCCCATAGCACCAGCTACACATAATGTCACAATACTCGCCACAATCCGCACCTTCAGAAACATTTCTTTTCGCTTGTACACTAAGGTAAATCACACATAATGTGATTATATTTAGAACGTTCATATATACACTGTTAAGAAATTTACAAACAGCATTTCGGGTAGCTTGCATCACCTAGAGAAGCAACTTCATGCAGTTCATAGGACAGCTCTCAGAAAGTGCGCAGCACATGTAGTACTGCAATTTCAAAACTTCATCTGTTACTCACACAAGTACTAATTTTCAACTGTTCATTTAGGTGTTAAGCATAACACACAATTTCACTTCATGCATATAAAGGAAGCCAACAAATGTCGAAACCAATGAATGCATGGGGGAAGAGGAGGAACAACTTTATTTACGTCATGGCCTAATGGCATCATGACCTAATGGCGCCGTGACAGGGGCCCAGGCGGCAACTCAGGGGGAATTTTTTTTTAATTTGTGGTTTTCGTCAGTGTGAAATTAATATGCAATTACTTCATGGCTGAAATATAATTCATTAGAAAGTACAAGAAAAAACAATCACATTCCGCTGGTGGGAGCTGAACCCACAACCTCTGAATTTTGCCTATAGTGCTCCGCCAATTGAGCTAGGTGGCCGTCCAATCTTCTGGGTTTGGTGCTGGCCTTAAATAAAGTCTTTTCCTCCTCCTCCTCCTCCTGCTCCTCTGCTTTCAGGGGTATTTATGTTGCATGTAACCTAACCTTAGGAGCGTTCACCAGCGTCACCCTCGTCGACAGCGGCAGATGTAGTGCGTCGTGTATTACTGCGAGCGTCACGTGGAAAATGATCGAACAGTGAGGGTGGAAGCTCAGCAAGAACCCTCTTGTGCTACCTACTGCGGCGAGACTACCAGAACCCAGGCCCTCATTAAACTACTGACCACACAAAGGAAGGGAAATGAGGGGCTCGTTATGACACAAATGTCACCTAGAGATATGCTTTGAAACCTGATGATTTAAAATACAAAGAAATCTTGTTACTTCAAGCTCGCTAGTTTAAATATAGTGACTTATTCCAACCCTCCAGTCCAGGCACGATAATGTGTGTTTCAATGAGAGGAAACACCCACCTATTAAAGGACTTTAAAAGGAAAGGGCCTCTTATAAAGTTGCGGTATGCCTGGGATGTTGAACGATGCTTTTTCATGAATACTGTCCAGCAAGAATTTTTCAATGCACTTTGTAGAAGCTGAATTATCTGCAGTAAAAATTTCAGAGTTTTCACGCCTTTGCCTCTCTTCTCGTCACTTTCTATAGGCTGGAAGGTCGGCGCTCCTCCGCCGGCCCTACCCCCGGAGCTTCCTGACCCGCCGGAGCTATGCGGCTTATTGGCCGCGGCCGTGGTAGCTGCCTGACATCTGAAAGAATCTAACCAGTAGCATCTCTGAACTGGCATACGTAGGTGCGAGCAACGGAGCAGGGTGCAAGCATGAAAAAGCCACCGGAAAGGGCTCGCCAACTTTCGTGAGTGATTGTGTACTGTGTGTAGAAGTGTATTATTTGGCTCAGGTGTTTATGACAACACAATGCAGTGATTAAGGGGGTAGATGTGCTCTCCTCAAAAGGCGTTTCGGAACCCCTTTAACTTGAACGCATGGGTATATGCAGCAGTCATTTCAATCAGGCAGTGCAGCTGACCTGCTCCAGCTGGCGAAGCACACTAGAGCAGCAGCTCGCCTCTGGCCCAAATGCGATCAGTCGCATCTGCCCCTCGTTTCAGTTGGGTTCCTCTCAATATGAATGCCACATAATTTGAACATCTTTTTGGTCGCCTTCGAGTTTAAATCTTCAATATTCCGCTCTACTTGTCTTCCACATCCCGATTATCTGAGGTATGGTTGCTTCAATATTTAGAGCAACTTTCCTACTGACGTTAAGTGGGATAATCACAGGACTGAGCTGCTACGTTGAAATGTGCATTCAGTAGAATCTGTATATAAAAACAACTGAAGAAAGGAGCTGAACTCTGTCATGCGTACCGATTACTTAGGGGGCCTTTTCGGGACCAGTCCCAATATAGCAACAGTAAACTGGAATTATTGGGTTTTTGAGCTCTTTAAACATCATTAAAAGTAGAGCACATTGTAATAAACCAACTTCCTGATGCAAATAAAACCAAGAAAAAGCTGATGACATATATTACACTGAATGAAGAAACCACTCATGCCTCTAAAAAAGAACTCCCAGAGTTTTCGTTCTTTCAGGTAGAAGTGACAGTGATAGCATGGTAGCGGACAATAACTCCTGGACTTTATAACAGTGGCTGCTGCAAGGATAACATAGGTCCGGCACACCTTTTATCGCGCTTTCAGGAGTGGTCTCTCCAGTGCACCCAGATAACATTCTCACTGCCTTTCAGGTGAATACAGAAGTTGGTAGTTATGACACACCACACTGATGACAACAGTGACATCTCATTCGCCTTTAAAAAAGCCCCCTGCACATCAAAACACTCTAAAAGGCAAAATTCTTAAAATAAACATCCCTCAATAGCAAGAACAGCCAAATTTGTTCCGCTTTGTAACTGGTAAAGGACAAGAAAAAAATGCAGAGACTACTGGTATACAAAAACCAAAACCTGAGCACTTGTAGAGGCATAGTACTCACTCGAAGCTTACAGTCATCCAGGCAAGAAAAGCTCATGATAAAGGCATGGGCGTGGGTTCCTTTCAAAGGAATATTGAACAACTTGCCAGCCAGCACATTGCTTGTTCCATCGAAGCCTGAAAGATAATCACAATGTGTAAATTAGTGCTCAGGCTGGAAAGACCTTAAATAACTGAAGGAACACGCATTCACATCCCACTTTGGGTAGCTCAACTAATATCTTGTATTGGGCATAATTTCAGTCAAAATTTGATATATCCCAACAGGCTGATTATAGCTCTGTCCCTTGCTGCTTCCAAACACATTTGTGAGGAGGAATGGGCAAACAGAAAAAAAGACTGTTTGCTTTCCACATGAATCACTTATCAGAGAGGCAAAAATTCCAAACACTTGTTGCTATACCCTACACATTCGACACATGTCTTGTATTCAAGGTGCTGCATGGTATATAGCAGTATATGGGGCTAATAAATGCCCCAAAACTGCATGCAAACTATGAGGAACCCTAGTTAGGGGCTTCAGATTAAATTCGACCATTCAAGGTATGAGATGTCCGCATGCTACATGAACGCATGAGCGCATGTGTGCCATGGCATGTTGTTTGAAAAGATGTCACATAGAGTTGCAATGTGAATTCTCTGCAATGAAAAGATGTTGCAATTAGCTATCACTGTGAAAGTGGCTTTGCTACTGCAAACTCAAGTAAAGAAAAGCTCAGTAGGGGCAAATTCTCACACTGCCCAGTCTCAGCTAAGGTTACCGAAGGTCACATACTAAGTGAGCAAGCACAACTAGCTTGTAAAAAACAACCATAATATAGCACATCCATGAATGTGTTAAAAGAGCTCTCCTTTTATTTCCCCAAGAAGGCCACAGAGAAAAGAATCATCGTTGGAGGCCCAGGCGATGCAAAATACAAGCCTCTCAAGTTGTGCTTTGATGACGAACTGACAGCAGAACAGAAAACGTGGTATGCTTTAGAGGGACACAGAGGAGAACTTCTTCCAATTTATATTCTTAGAAAAAATCAATTGTATTTCCCTTTCTGGATCATGATGACGTTTTTTCAGGAGCAGAGGACACATTACTATACATGGACTACATGGACATACATGGACATGGACACAGTACCATACATAGGAGTATTACACACTCCTATGCGCCACACAGTGTTCCCAAACAGAGGGCAAAAGTAAGGGCATTTCTCACAGCTTCTCTACTGAACCATCGTGACATAGTGACATGCTGCAGCTGGCTGTGGAGAGGGCCAACACCTATATTAACCCTCGCCGAAGCTCAAGATAGAGGTGGGGTCAGGCCACCACTGGCAACGGTGCCAGCTGCAGCTTTGGTAAGTGAGGTTGCCCTCCCAGAGCCAGTGTTTGAGGGAAAACTAAAGAGAATTCAAGCAGACTGAAATAGAAAAAGCTAAATACTCTACAGTCAATTTACCGGTTTCTGCTGCAATTTAAAAAAACAGTATTTTAATACAATACTATTCGTAACATACCTCACAGTCTCCAAGCTACCGATTCAAGGCCTCTTTAGCTACTAATTAATCTCAACTCATCCAACTAAACGAGGTAAAAATATTCCACTTTGTGCGAGGTGGCTATAAAGAATGCTGCTTTTTCTTCTTCCCCATTGCATGCAATGCAATGTGCATCCTTGCTTCACAGGTGGCACTCATATTCTGCTTGCGTCTTTTCATACATTGTTTAGGATATAATAGACATGAAGCTTGCAGAACCAGCTGTCACACATTATTTAGCCGCAATCTGCATTGCAGGAAGGCTGTAGCAACACAAATGCAGCCTCACCGCCTAGGTAGGTGTACTTCGATGCCGACAGGCCTCCATCAGGACCCTGAGCTCGCCTCAAGCCAAATTCAAGCAGGCTTATGTGCGAGCCAGCTGCTAACCGAAACCTTGCAGCATTTGTGGTAACCAAGCTGCGCAAAAAGGAGGAAAATGGAGACAAACTTAAACCAAGGGATTGAATCTGTGTGATTTATACACATGCATTCTAGTTCCCTGCCACTATTCAAAGCTGCAACAAGACTCAGCTGTGTACAGCAATATTAATAAAAGTTTACTAAACACATAGTTTACTTCAAATGTGAAGATACAGTTATTACCTCAGAGTTTCTGACACACTATTTAGTTAAAATTCTTTTAGACATCTCTCTTGCTTTACTGCATTACATTCAATTTAGAATTCTGGGATGTTATCTTTTTCATACTGTTTACTGTTCAACAAAAAAGTTACCACCAAACAAAATTAAAAATGCTGAACATTACAAAACAAAAACAACTGCACATTTAAACGCAGCAGATCAAGTGCACAAGCCTTAGTTTCATCAGCACCTACTCAAAAGAGAAGAAAACAGGCCTCAAAGCAAGGCCCCCATGAATGCAAACATGCACTGTTTACATACGCATAATGCTTATTCACATATCTCAATCAAGTTCTGCATCTAGCCTAAGCGCAAAAGTAGGAGCAGGCATGACAATGGAGCACCACACGATAATTACTAGATGCAAATTTCAGGATGCTTTCACTTTAGAATACAGTTACATGCTGCCAAGATAAGAAATCAATGAGCGGCCAAGTGTACATTTAGATGTTCGAGCTGGCAATTCCAGTAGAAATAAACACTCAGTACCATCATCATCATTGTCGCCATCAGCCTAACTAGGACAAAGGCCTCTCCCATGTCTCTCCAATTAACCCTGTCCTTTGCCAGCTGCGGCCAACATATCCTGCAAACTTCTTAATCTCATCCGCCGACCTAACTTTCTGACACCCCCTGCTGCACTTGCCTTCACTTGGAATCCACTCTGTTACCCTTAATGACCAGCGGTTATCCTGTCTTCGCATTACATGCCGTGCCCAAGCTCATTTCTTCCTCTTGATTTGGACTAGGGTGTCACCAATCCACGTTTGTTCCCTCACCCACTCTACCCGCTTCCGGTCTCGTAACGTTACACCTATCATTTTTCCTTCCACAGATCGCTGTGTTATCCTTAACTAAGCAGAACCCTCTTCATTAGCCTCCACGTTTCCGCCCCGTAGGTGAGAAGCGGTAAGATACAGCTGTTGTATACTTTTCTCGAGGGATATTGGTAAACTGCCATTCATGATTTGAGAGAACCTGCCATATGCGCTCCACCTCATTCTTATTCTTCCAGTTATTTCCCTCTCATGATCCGGATCAGCGGCCATTACCTGCCCACCTCAAGTACCATTTCCAGCACCTTGCTACCGATTGTGAACTGCTTTTCACTTGCAAAACTGTTGAACATTACTTTGGTTTTCTGCATGTAAATTTTAAGACCTACCATTCAGCTCTGCTTGTCTAACTCATTGATCAAGCTTTGCAGCTTATCTCCTGAGTGACTTAGCAGGGCAATGTCATCAGCGAATCACAAATTACTTAGGTATTCTCCATTAACTCTTATCCTGAACTGTTCCAAATCCAAGCCTCGGAACATCTCCTGTAAACAGGTGGTGAACAGCATTGGCGAGATCGTGTCTCCCTGCCTGACACCCTTCCTCATTGGAAATTTATTGCTGACTTTATGAAGGACTATGGTAGCTGTGCAGTTGTTATAGATATCTTCCAGTATTTTCACATAAGGCTGTTCTACACCCTGCTTCCGCAATGCCTGCATGACTGGTGAGGTTTCCACCGAGTCAAATGCTTTCTCATAATCAATGAGCGCTATATATAGGCACCGGTTATATTCTGCGCATTTCTCGTTCTGTCTTTGGCTAGTCATTGATGAAGCAAATACACAGACCAAATCACAGCACATCTCATGCGGTTGTTTCTATGTGACCTCTGTTTAAAACGACAGGACCTTAACCTCGGACCTCAGCTCGCATAGCTCCCATAGTAATGAGCATTAAGATCACTGCTTTGCGCTTTAGAATGCTTGGATTTTGTGCCAACGCCTTTCTTTATGACCAGTCAAATTTCTCAGATAATTTTTCTGCAACAGTGCTCACTTCAATAGATACGAAGTGCCAGTCACGAATGTCACTGAAGGTATAAATATCAGAGGGGTAGGTCTTGTTTAAGAGAAAGGACTTGTTTAAAGACTGAAGGACTGCAGCAGTTCAGCAGCTTACCTGGCATAGTTCACAAGGTTTAACAGCGTTGTTTCAAAGAGCTGCAGGACAGCGAGTGGCCCCTCCACTCTTATCAGCGGCACCCTTGGGAAAACAACTGTTCCTTCTGGTATTGCATAAAGCTTCACTTTGTCTGCATTCAAGGAGGCCAGGTAGTCATAGTAGCCTGGATCAACGTTGGCTGGAAGGATAGTCTTCAAGTATGCAATATCTGAAAAGAACATTCAATAATCCTCACACAAAAGCCCGAGTATGCATGTAGCCTATTCAGCTAAAAAATAGAATAAAGGGAAAGAATAAAGCTTGAAGGCAGAGAAAGAATATTCTACTGCTAACATGCAGCTATGCATACTAGCATACTACCCACCAAACGTAGAGCTGAAGAAAGCAGGGTGTGCTGTTACAAATAGCTCTCCACAATTCAACATGGCCAGCTAGAATAAAGCACTAAAACTCAGGCATTCAATAGATGATAACTTTTTCTTCAGCAGTTAGCGCACAGTGCGTGAACGGCGAATGCGCGCGAAAATGACCGCGCATCGTACGCTGCACGGCGACTTTACAATGCATGGTTGCATCAGATGGCAAAAAGTTTCCAACTCACCGCTTTGTGAGTAACGGAACGTTTGCAGGAAGCGAATGCAGTCCTCCAAACCTGCAAACACGGTGAACTCTCCTTGAAATGGGTTCTTCCTGAAAAAAAGGTCGAACACGGCTTCGTCGTCGTGCTTGCCGCTTTTCCAGTAAGCATACGCCATCGTGATCTGGTACAAGTCTGAAATAGAGAGAATCGCATGTAATACATGCATAGCGAAACGTCTAGAGAAAACAGCGATTAAAATTGAGATAAAAGCATGTGTGTTGTAGTACCAGAGCGAAGCGCCATGCTCAGAAAGTGTCTCCTGTTCGCCACCGAGCCCAGGGTATGCAACGCTCGTGTTCCTGGCGCTCGCACAAGAGATACCGCTGCTGCTCCCTCTTCCAGCAGAAACACAATGCAGCGAGCGTGAATGTATAAGTGTCGCGTTGCCCGTTGCCCTTTGCGCACTTGGCTCCGACAGAACGAAAGACGGCCAAGCGCCGAACTAGCGCGACTCACCACACCGCCTCATGTGCCACTGAGGCCACTGAGCAGTTATCGGATATATCGCGTAAAGACGCATTGCCGTAGCCGCCTGCCCACCTGTGAGCAAGGGCTGGACGACGCCAACCTGCAACGAAGTCGAAGTCCGGGCCTCGGGCCCATGATGAGATCCTCCCACAAGTGCCATGCCAAGTTTGTTCTGAGTGAAAGTGCCTCGGGAATTTCACTGCAGTGAATTACGCTTGTCTTATCATGCGCAGCGATATAAACGCATGCCTGTGTTCCAGGCGCGAAGGGAGAATTTTGAGTTACAACAGGTCCGTGTCAAGGTTACATGATTACAGAACACCCAACCAGCGGAGGCAACCCAGCGGCAATGGTAGCGTGCGTCAGCTGTCGGCTGCGCTGCGTGATTGAGATCGCCATTTCGATGGTGCTGAGCTAAGCGAGGGAGCTTTATGTGGCGCGCAATACAATTGACAAAAGAACGGAAAGCTGGGCGAGCTGGTTTCTGTTGTCCACTGTACAAACTGCGCAAAAGATATGATGACGGAACGAACACAACAACACGAGCGCTCGTGTTGTGTTGTTGTGTTCGTTACGTCCTCATGTTTTTCGCGCTGTTTTTACAATGGATTGCCGGAAAGCGCCGCAGTTGCGCAGTCTTCACTTAAACGTCTCTATATTCGCATTTTCGCAGTTGCTACACAGCAATCGCAGCAGCATCTTCGCAGTTGCTACACAGCTACGCAGCAATCATTCGAACGTCTATGTACGGGTAGCACAGCGCAAACATATGAAAAAGCAGTGCTTAAGCACTACAGCAGGCGCTTAATTAAATGAAGCTGTCGTAGCTACGAAAAAATGGGAACGAAGAAACCTGAAAAAAAAAAAAAGCCTGAACAGGCACTTCCGGTGCTTATGCCGACAGGCGATTTCAGAGAGGCTGTTTGGGGACCAGAATATATTTCGCGTCACACATGCGCACAGTACCACCTGCGGCAACTTAATTGGTCGTTGTTCCAGGCAGGCTCCGTCGATCCACGGCGGATGCCCACCTGCCTCTCCTCTCCTACAGCATGACCAGGTATCTTTTTACTCCTCTTCTGACCCAGCTGTGCTTTGTCATGCAACAAATTTTCGTTTAGAATTTAATTGAAGCGTCATTAGCGATACTGTCATTAGCGCTCGTTTTCAAGCTGAACTATATATTACTATAGACCTCCTTCAACCCGCGACGTCACGAAGATGCGGTGGCGCTAATGTCAGCAGCGACTTTCGCATGGTAGGCAAAACAGCTACGGCCAGCCGGTGCCTACCGCAGCTGCTGCAGCTACCGGCGGCTGCATATCATGTCTGCGCACTGCAGAAGCAGCATGTATTGATCAGCTGCGTCACTGTTCGATCCACGTAGTAGCATAAAAGGAAATTTAAATTAGCCCCAACAGGCTTCTCGCGATAAATACCGCATTAGTAAACTGCCTAATGGGGAATGGGCCGCGGTACTAAAGCGCGAAGTCTGGGAGTCGATCGGCACTGCCACTCAATGTACTTAATAGCATGCAAGTTACTGCGTTCATTCACCTGAACATCAGCATAGTACGCTTATAACTGCGCACGCATTCATCACCTTGAGCCGTTGTGCACGCGTGGCCCCCGCCGGCAGGTTCACTCGCCCCCAAGGAATGCGTTCTTTTGTTAATAGCACAGCATATTTTAATGGCACGTTTTATGGCATTTGATATTTACTTGAAAGTGTTTCTTAATATGACAGACGTAATTATTTGATTCGAGTAGAAAGAAATCTGGTAAGTTCATGCGCGGTCACGTTGGCGTGCTTAGAATAGCGTACCTTAATTGTGCTAAAAGCCACATGCTTTTTCATTGCATCATGCATGTGTCATGTTTCATGATGCAGTCCATGACCGCGAAGCTTGTTTTGAAAGAAGCAGCCGCAGACGTGCTACTAACGGACGTGTCGAGATTGAGAGGGGGCGCAGCAATGAAAAGTATTTTCGTTATTTATGCACGCGATATGAAACTAAATTTGGTGTAAATATGAAATTGCTACGCTAGTTTCAGTAATGCCTTTTATTTTTAGCTATACCTGGTGCAGTTCTAGGGTAATTATAATTAACACCCTCGTCAAGTCACATCAAGGTCTTAACTAATTGAGTAGAAAGTGCGCAAATTTTTTATGGCAACATGTTCACAAAGCCCTGTTCTGTATATGACGCTATTACTTCTTTTTTTAGACGATCATGCATAGTTACGTGAAAACGTTTCTTACAAAAATAGCGAACATAATACTGCACGTGTAGGAAAAAAAAATCGAGAGATAAATTACACTCATCAACGCCTCAGGAATCGTTTGCGACAAATAGAAACATTCTATTTTCATGTGTTACGAAATTACGAAGGTGTGAGTGATGCCAATCGCAGAAAATGTGAAAGGTCAGAAAACGAGCCTTATAATTAACGTTTATTTCCTCGTTTTTGGCCTCTTCGCTTGCACTTTGGTCCAAGAAATGCGGCCCTGAACTCAAAGAAAGCCTCAATGGAATTACCTCACAATTTTCGACGACACAGCATCTCGAAAGCGTACTTTATAAATTTCTACTGAATATTTTGCTATAATTGTTCGTCATGAAACAGAACACCCCAGGGCTAAGAAAGAAAATAATTCCAGAAATCGAAAATTTTCACCAAATCGACCAGTTTAACAAGGGGAGAAGTCGGCCTGGCTGGTGCGTGATGCTGCGGATAAAAACAGCGCTTAAGCGGAACAGCTAGAGGAGAATAAGGACACTACGCTGTCCCCACTTTTCGCACAGCACGACACCTAGGTATGTCAACAGACGGTGAGCGTACGTCTGCCCCGCCGAAAGATCGCCAGCACATCCTCTCACTACTGTCCCGAAGCAATATCATTCTGGCTAGAGCAGAGTGTCAAAAACTTCCTATTTTATTCAATGCCTAGCGTAGAAATCAACGGCAGAAACGCTTTCTGTTTACTACTAACCATATATACAATACACAGTGGCGAACTATTTCACTGAATACGCCACACGTGGCCAACGCGAGCTCGTGTACTTCCAGAAATTACTAAGCTGTAAGCATCAACCATTGCTGTGATTCGCAGAAACTGAAAACGCGCCTACAAGCCTTGAAAACCCGCGCTGAACACCTATACGCGACGACACTCCCTGGCCTTTTGCCTACCACGAGCCCGCTAGCGACTGCAGCTCTACCTCGTATGTTTACAAACATGCAGGAGGTCTATAGTCTTCCCTCGCCTTGTTTGCAAATGTCCCTCGGTTTTATTTTTTTCCCTCGCGTTTGTATTACTCCTGCTCCCTGACGCATAAAAATTTCAGTGCAAGGAGTTATGCGTTTTTTTTTATGAAGCCAAGAGCCTCGTATTACGACGAGCTGCGGTGGGCACTGGTATTATCAGAATGTAGCTAAGAGAAAACCAGCTCTTCACAGTTTTCATCACACTCAAAATGTTCTTTCCTGGGCATCGTTTAAGACTGCTCCGGAGGTCCGCACGAGTACAAGTCTGCAATATGAACGACGTGAGGTCGCTGTCACCGTGGCTGTCACGAGGACGATCCGTTCAACCTTCTAAAAGGGCGCCCCTTTCCATGCCGCGTAGTCACATACAGGGATTAAAGTCAGGGAGGTCTCGGGTGGTCTCAGATCCCTCACCAGTATTAGAGAGTTTTAGTTTCACGTACGTAGAGGCTTCACGTACGTAGAGCTCTTACGGGTGACCAGTGCGCATGCGCAGAACGCAAAGAGTCTGCGTGAGCTACGACGTACGTGAGATTCGGATTTTTACGTTACGGTCTTTGCGCTGCTTGCGTACGTAGCGTTGACAAACATGGCAGCGCCCTGCCCGCCCGCTTCACAGCGATAACACCTTCGTCGCTAATCCCTCGACGCGATATCGTGTTCTAAACTGCTGCATTCGCCATCGATTTGCCCATTCTTACCCTCGCATAAAGTTTCAAGCGACAAATAGCTTTTGTTTTTCAGATATAAGGGCGATTTCCCAGCTGTTAAGCCTGACGAAGCAGCGCTCCGACGCAGTTCGACTGGCTTGGCTTTGACTAGTCTTGTCTTAGAGTGGCTACAGCAGTGTCTTCATCTGTCAATAGTAGAACACGCGGCATCTGTCGCGTACGTGCAACTAAAAGGGTTTGAAACTACATGCGCGTATGCTACGTAGACTTCTCACGTTTGCGTACGTGAACTCTGTACGTACGTGAAACTAAAACTCTCTATTGACAAGGGATGCGAGACCCGCCCCCCGTGCTGGATGTAGGAACTGCATGAATCGGAAGCAGGTAACCATTTTTTATTCTTCTGTGCACCCGTCTTCTGTGCGATGACAATGGACGTTAAAGATCCCCAGGTGGTCGGTATTGTTCCGGAGCCCTTCACTACGGCACCTCCCTCTTTTTTCTCTTTCACTCCCACCTTCCTCCCTTCCCTCAAGTGCGGTTGAGGTGTCCACCGAGAAGTGAGACAGTTACCGCGCCTTTAATTTCCTGATAACCAATCAATTATTTTTATCGTTTCGAAAATTACACTATGATTTTTAGAAAGAATCATTAACATGATTTCTAAAACCCGAGACGAAGAGAAATGAACAAAACGGCAGCATTACACAAAGAATAACAGAAAAAGGTAAACCCGTGCCCTCGCACCACGAGTCAGACAAGAGCTGGCCACTCAGCTCCAAGGCTACACATCAGCAACAACGAGCACACTGGCAGAGCGTGAGGATCGTGTTTCAGGTCTGTGCATAAAATGAGCAAACTACGACCTTTAAAAATGATTCCTCCCCTTTGCATAAGACGATATGTGAAACGGGCCGCCAGCCGCTTTCTCTTCCTCCCTATTTATTTCTTTCTCCACCTCTGCTCGAGTCACTAGAGACCCCCCTTCGATGGAGCCACACTTTAAGCACTGGGACTCACATCATCTTGCTTAAGTGGGAATATCGCTCAACGAAGCTTCTTTTGCGGCTTTGGGTGCCCCCAAAACCATGGTTACGTACAAAAGCGAGGTTAAGGACAATCGGCTTTGAAACAATCCCGATAGTTCGAACAGTTGGCGACATTCAGCAACACAAAACCTACAGGGTGTCGCCTACTGTCCGAAACCAGTCACTACGCCACGTTACCTTCCATTGAATTCATGTTCGAGACGTCAGTTGGAGAGCCTATAATCCCGCAAGACTGTAGCTTCTTCCTGCAGTTCCGTTCAGTGTTCGTTCCATGCTATTTTGTTTGTTCGCGGTTCTCTTTGTAGTAAAAGATTCTTTGTGGTGGTACATCAAGCGGGCATAAATTTTTAGGGAGGGGAATGGGCAGATATAAAGGGGGGAGTCTCCCCCAACAAGCGTGAAATTTTAGCGCGAAAGCACTCATACGCTCACCAACACCGACCAAGAATCTTGCCACCGTACGTACTACCGTGGGCAAAATTAACAGACCCCCTCCAACTTCCGATCGCTGCCACTCTGCCGGGGGGCGCCACCTGACAAAGCGCCCCAACCAATTTTACACAGGAAAACCATGCTGAAGCCCCGTTTTCCGACAAATAAAAAAAGATCAAGAAACGCACGGTTCAAATGGGACCCCTTCAACACCCTTTGCAAGAGGGACCAATAATACGCCCCTGCAGGAGGGCGGAGAAATAGAAGAGCGTGGAAGAGGGGCAGACGCACGTCAATTTTTAACAGAGATTCCGGGCCTCCCTTCGGCTCGTGAGTCGTGAGTCCCCATTTTTCGTAGGTAATGCGTTGAAAAATACTCAACAGACGAACCAAGGACATCCACAAGGACAGTACTCGACGAACAACTTTTGTGAAGGAAAAGGGAGTGCTGCTGGAATTTGTTCAAGCAGAAAATCTCTCAATTTTATTTCAGAAGGTTGCGAAATGAATTACAGGTTTGTAACGCATGGGGTCAAACCAAGTGGCGGCAAACAAGGAGCAAGGTGTGGCGCAGCCTGCACAAGTTCGCCTCCCAGCGCAGCACTTCCAAAGTATTCAGTCATCACATCATCAGCCTGACTACACACACTGCAGGGCGAAGGCCTCTCCCATGTCTCTCCAATCAACCCTGTGCTTTGCTGGCTGTAGCCATCGTATTCCTGCAAGCTTCTTAATCTCAACCGCCCACCTAACCTTCTGCCGCCCCCTCAGTGCAACCAGCCAAAGAAACGTCACAATTTCTGCTAACCTTACCGCCGTGTCCTTACATTCGAGAAATTATATCAATTTGTTTGTTTTTCTACGGTGATAATCTAGCGCAGTTTTTTTTAAATATTCGTTTCGTGGAGACCTAAATAATATTGGTAATTTTTCCAATGAATGAACAATTGCTGCCGGTGCCTACTGTTGGAACACGCCGCGTGTATTAAGGAAGAAGAAGCTTGCGCGTGCGTCTCCTGAGCCCAGCGAACCGCTGTTCTTCGCCTTTCAAGTCCGAGCGACAGTCAAATCATACTAGGACGTTATTAAGACAGTGCGGGTTTTGTACATGACCGTCGCTGTATTCAGCCGTGCATTTCGATAGTGGCTCAGATGAACGTTCTTCCCACTGAGGTTCTGAAGCAATCGGAGGAGCCATAGGACGAAGACATTCCTGCAAAGAAGAGGTCGTCCAGGTGAGGTTTGACTGCATGGACTTTCCCTCTCTCGCTTTGCATGTCCAACGGTCCGCGCAGTAACCATTGCATGTCCTGTCTGCTCTCTTCGCTTCAGACATGACTAAGACAGCGGCTTTGGTCATAGTATTCATTTATCTCGTAAGACTGCATTTATTTCCTGCCTTTTTGGGTTTGTCC
The DNA here is from genome assembly GCA_030143305.2 of Amblyomma americanum. Lineage (NCBI taxonomy): Eukaryota > Metazoa > Arthropoda > Arachnida > Ixodida > Ixodidae > Amblyomma > Amblyomma americanum. The sequence goes on along the minus strand of JARKHS020025879.1, from coordinate 71,120 downwards.
CCCTCGAAGGGCTTGTCTAAACCACCACCTCTCGTTTTCAGATAATCCACTGCGCCTTCTTGCATTACACCTTCCGAAATGTCCTCCTCTGCATCGACAAGTATAGTAAGTAGAACTGTGCGAAGATCAGTAATGTCTCGAGAGAGAGAAAGAAGAAGTGACGGCATAGTGTGCATGCAGCCTATGGTGGCGACGTAACAGCCCTTTTATTGGTGCTATTTACGTACATCAGTTTTGATGCACCGTAAAATGTTGCTGGGAGTGACGAACAAATGAAGCCTATTCCACCATACAATTAAGCTCGTTATTCATTGTACATCAGTTTTGATGCACCATAAACTGTTGCTGGGAGTGACGAACAACCTATTCCACAGTATACAAGCTCGTTATTCATTTTAAATGTTTTGTAACCGCCCATTTATTGGTGCTATTTTATGTACATCCGTTTTGATGCACATTATAATATTGCTGTGGGTGGAGAACGGATGAACCCATGCCGCCATACAAGCTCCTAATTCATTAGAAATAGATTCGACATCGTAACTCTATCTAGTAATGGGCTACGCATGTGAGGGGAGGGCGAACAAGCTAGAGGAAAAGAAAAAGGCCACGCGCAGTGGCCTCATCCCTGCCGCAGCGTGTCCACAGGAGGCGCCTCGTCCGGTAATCCAGTATACGTCTACACTAGTACGTCTCCGCTACGCTAAAACTTTCTGAGATAAATTTAGCATAGCGTGGACGTGCTAGCGTAGACGTATACGTGATTAAGGTATGCTTACTGAGCACCCACAGTGGGGGGCCCGCTCGGCCACACACCTACCTCTTAGGTCAAGGAATACCCTAGTGCATCTCACGGAGTAGGGCAATCCAGGCGCGTAGAAAAGATTACTATACTATTTACATCTTGAGTTCATCTTATAATGAAATTGTTTCCTTTCTTAAGAGGCACTACTATTTGTAGCGCTTGTAAATTACTATGTGAGCAAGCTTCAAGGCGAGCACCTAAATGCCATTCATGCTTTTATTTTTTATTTGGCAATACTGTAAGCCTGATTTCCAGTCTCATACAAAAAGGGGATACAAAGTTCAGGCAGAGCTGAGTCACTCTGACATCACGCTGACAGCAACCCAGCATCGTGACCTATTACTTCACCCTCCTGGTTCTTTATATACCCTGCTTCCTATCGGCAATAATTGTTGTTCTCCACCGACAGCCGGCCTGCGAACACACACGAACGCCTCGAGGTACAATGCATGCACAGTCACAGCGCTAGTTAACGGTAAACAAGGGCAATACACACCCCGCTAAAACAGAGCAAGATTAGGCATAATGCACTGCTCATAAATTCATTCATTTCAGGGCTCAACAAGAACACCAATAAGCAAGCAGCGAAAGTCTACTATAGTAAGTGACGACTACAATCGTTCAGCATGCCGCATCACGTTTTGGTCATAGTCGCCTGCTGCATGCGCAGCAGACAATGCAGCAGGCGATGCCGCTGCGCCCAACTTTACTGGAGTTTCTCAGCACCACCGCACGGTAAACACGGTAACTACGGTAACTGCTACCGTACGACAGATGTGGCTAGACAAGCCTGGCGACGGTAGCAACGACAAAGCGTTAGCGAAATTTTCCTTCCTCCATGCATTAGCGTATTTGCCGTACGGCAGTCAGGCTACGTTAAAACTGTCTGCTATTGGCTGCACCGTCGACAAAGACTCCCAGTAGTCCTTGCGAAAACACGTGACTCACTGCACATTTTTAGCTCTCCTAAGCATTTCTTTCCTTCCCCCACGCTAGCGTCCTTTCTTGTAGCGCGGTTTCGGTTTCGGCCGTGTGCGGCCCCAAAGGCCCAAAAATTTCTTTCGTGTAGCGGTGACGAGAACTTCGAAATTCTAAAAACCGTTCTGTTTACGACTTACGGTCCGCTACAAGCCCAGTCTTACAGTAATAGTTAAACTTTCGCTATTCAATATTAATTAACCATCTTGCTAATTAGCACGCCTCAACTATATCCTGCGCCGCAAAAATCGCTCTTCTAACTGACAGTATATTTTTAAAATTGCTGACAAGCTTAGGTGAAACACCCTGTGTAATATATACATGACATGCTAACTATATATACGCTGCAACCTTCTGTTTTTGGACGTTTGATACACATTTGACACCCGGCATTTTGAATCTCAAGCTATACGTGCACGTGTCTTACTGCGTCGTATCCCCAAAACAACTCATCTTATATATGTCCCTTGCCTTACAGGTAGCATAACCTTCTATACTGTGCGAACCATTCTCAACATCATCAACGTATTTGCTGACGTCACCACCCTTACCACCCTGGGGATGGTGAGCTCTTCCAAACTTCACAAAAGATCCACTAGCATCACACTCCACAGTCCCATATGCACAATGTATTCATTAGTTTCATTCGCAGGAAAAAAAATAACAGTAAAGGAGGGGAGGCAGGTGATAATCCACGAGAAAATGTTGCGCTCTGGGGAAGTAGCGGTCGTCCTCCACCTCTTAAATAGGCCTACTATTGTATGTCGCCTTGGTTCACAAAGAAAGGGGCGGGGGGGGGGGGGGGGAGGAACGGCATCTTCTACAATAATATCATGGCGGCGTGTCACGGCACGACAATGCGTATCTTGTTTATTGCACGCTTTGTTGAAGCACTGTTTCTGTGCTTAGCATGAGTCAGTCGAGCAAGGTCCTCATCTCACCATATTGACTCTTATTTATGTGCAGTCGTTTTTCAACGGGACCATAAAATCACGCAGTCGGTGGCTCTTCAAAAGAGTATGTTACGTGAGTATGGCACTTTTGAACGCTATAGCTACAATTAACATGTGCACATACGATGTTATACTCCTTCGGGTAATTGCAGGCCTTGGTGCTTTCAATGGAAGAACTGCTCTAACTAGATAAAGCACCAGCGATAAAGGAACCGCGCAAATCGGAAGACCTCATGCTCTCCTTAATTAATGGTTCTCGTTGATGCGGAGTTACTGGCTCTGAGTTGTGCGGTAACAGCAGGTGTCCAAATGCCGACTTGCTAGCTGCAACTGCCCGGCCTTGAACCGCTCGTTCCGAAATTTGGTGCGTATGATGTGGACGCCAGGCGCCCGTGGCAATGACTTTCAGGCAACAGATTCAGCAGTATACGCAGCACGCCGCACGCAAGCTCTCATCACTTACGACAACTTCACGTTGTCTATAGATTACCAAAGCAGCTTGAAATAAAGTGGCAAACACACTCCGCGCGTGGTTCCGTATCAGGGATGTTCGTTAACCAGTTGTATAGCTTAATTACCGCTAGTAATTAACAGTGTCTCAAAGCGTTTGTATGTGGCACAATTAAACGTTATACGCCTTCACTGCGCAGGACGTGCGCGATTCTTTGGCCATGTTCTTGGGTGGCTCAATTGTGCTGACCGTGGCCTCGGGCATCTGTCGCACTGCCGAGATCTACGTGTTGACATTTTCGCCCTACGACACGGTCGAGTTATGGGGTGTAAGTCTTTGCATGCACGCACACGGCTGATCAGGGCAAGCGATCTGTTATAGCTGCCCTGCATGGCTACTGCTAAGCTTGAAGCGACCGCCTGGGCAGGCGTTGCACGGTGTCGGGTTGGATACACTGGTCTGAGCGAATTTCCTTTCCGAAATATTTTCATGTCGCAGTACGCAAATGTGTTATTGCATTATAATGTGTGGATGTGTCCGTACATGAGACACGATTTATTTATTTATTTGTTTATTCATTTATTTGAAAATACTGCAGCCCCATTCTAGGGGCTATAGCAGGAGTGGTTACATATGATGTGGTACAATTCCGCGCATAAAAGGGTACATGACAAGAATTTACAGATATAAACACTGCACACAACACTATACAATGCTACGACTCAATTGCCGACGCAAAATCCGAACTTGGTAATGCACGAATATTGCCATGTAAAGTGGTGCGACTCTCCACGGTACGCGGAAAAAAAGCTGTATTTGAAAGCGTTAGTACGGGCAAAAAAAAAAAGGATTCACGCGATTGATAGTAAAAAAAAGAAATTAATGCAAAAGGTAGTCGTCGCTCAGACTCTAATGAAAAGGAATTCTGACGATATTTAACAGACCACCAGAGACCAGAGTTACGGTGCTGCTCGGGAAATTAAATTAATGCCGCGTATTGGACACTCGTTACGTATATGGAATAACATGCATGCCACTTCAGCAAAGTCTGTAAGCAGTTGTCAAAGGCCTCAGCACCTGTTGCCTGTTAAGACTGCACATGCGAAGCTGCAGTACCGGCTTCAATGTACAAGGGCCACACTAGCATGCACACGCAGCAGGCATATACAGCAGGCGTAAATTCTGAATGGGAATTTACGTGACATCAGTTGCAACGAACTCCAGCTTGCCTCAGTGTAATGCACGAGTATAGAGCTGCTGAGAAAGCTCTGCTTTCTCTTGCTGAACTGCAGAGGGCTTGCTACCCTTCTATTCCAGATAAAGCAGCTTCTCTACACCAGGGGCCGCATCGAAAACCCGGAATACAGCGCTAACACAGTAAGTGGAACCTGTATACTACTTTGTTCTTTGGCAGTGCATCAGTGCGGCCCGAAGGGCATTTCCCGCTGGAAACCAAGCTGAGATTTGTGTTATCGGCTAAGAAAGATATATTATTTCCATCGAAATTAAACGTGTGTACAGGACTTTAGTTAGTGAAAACACCCTTCAGCACGCTCAAGAAAAGGTAATCGTTGTGAAGAGTTGATTTGAGAGGTCGATTGTTTGGGGTGTATACTTTTCCGTTCGTCTGACAAGCCGCCCTGCTTCCGGGCGCAGGTCATCTTCGCTTAGATGGGAGGTGCTACAGCCTGCATTATTTGTAGTAATGCGTCTTCGAGCACTTGGGGAAGTGTGTGGTTTTTAGGAGATGAACGCCGCCGCCTGAAGATGGAGACGGGCGCAGCGCGGTCACCGAGACGTTCTGGCAGTATGCGAAGACAGCTAGCTGCCTCTTACCCGAAGGTGTCGAGGTGCAAGTACCTTGGTCGATGCACAAAATGTGGGTAGCTGAGTTCAGTGCCTTTCGATCTATGCTTATCCTGAAGTACCAGGGTAGACGAGGAGATTCACTGCGAACAGCGCGAGATCGGACAATGTACATGTCTGTTCACTTCCAGTGCCAGAGGAGAAATGCGCTGTAGCGCGCTGCATTGGTGACGTGGCCGAGCGCGCGTGGCCACGTGACGTGATCTGACCAACCAGCCTAAGTCACTGGAAAATTTCTCAGAGTACAACGCTTGTTCGGCAACGTGCCCATCCTGTTGTGAACCATCCTTGACCGGTCAATAGAGGGCGACTGCATGGTCCACGTACCGACACGTGATACCGTAGCGACCAGATGTACGCCCGACACTTTGGTGACATTCGCAGGGCATATTGCCCTATTGTTCATGCTGTTGCAGGTGTCGAGGTACGTGGGATTCTCCATAATCAACTGCCTGCTGACCGGGTTTAAGGTAAGCACCGCTGTTCCCTGAGAGGATAACAGTACTGGAAGACAAAGAAGTTCGTTGAATGAATGTACCAGAGATCTTCATAGCGATTGGAACAAAGGAAATTACTGGGGGTATCAGTATTTCATCTTTCAGACTGCATATAAAAATATAACACGGCGTCAGTATGGAGACCGCAACAAGACTTTCGCATTCGTGTAATGTGCTCTGCCATTTTCCAGGCCGCAGTCGAGTGAAATCTTTCCCTATCCTTAACCGTCGTGATATCATTTATCAACAAGATAAATAATTGCTAGAAATGCTGCTGTTTGAAAGAAGTTTGACCACTGAAAGAAGTTTCACGTGGTCAAGCAAACAGTTACAGACTGCCTTCATGCTCGGTGGATCCTAATAATACTGTATTAATGTAATCCTATCTGTCGCGAACGGCAGGCCAAACGTGCGAAATGGAGTTCACAAACATAACTTTGCAGGCACGTTTGACCAGCGTGACAAACGAAACATTCGCTGTTGATTCGCACGTACTGCGTGCTGTTGAAAGACGCCTCCCTGGTTGTGTTACCGAGATCCCGCACGGCAGAACTCGAAATAGAAGCTACTGCGTAAAAGTTATGTAATTTTAGCTCTTTACTGCCCAGTGTCACAAATTCCCGACCTACCGTTTTCACGCCATATACTCGTAACTGCAGCGACCTTGCATAGTAAGTCTGGTGTCGACAAGTTCTCAGCATCGAGCACTTTCCGTTTTAAAACGTCTGCAAACGCTGCGAGAAAGCTATGTGAAAAAATTTGGGGTACAAATGTGCGACTTCTAGCCAGCGTTCAACAATTCCCTGTCACTAATTTTCCGACATATGACGCGGGAAAATAGGAAGAATTTGTTGCATAAAAATCTTTTAATCTCTCTGGGCCTTTGAGGTAATTCGAATCCTTCGATTTGGTCTTTCACACAACTTGAACTAACTGCACAAAATGGGCCAATCGCTAATTGGGGCTAATTGACGACATATCGATTTCTCAAGTTTTAGCGAGACTGAATATGTTTGATATTGGCTTTTAAATGTGGGTACATTAAGTAGCCTGATGTGAAGATTTTTTTCGTGTTGTTTTTCCTTCATTTTCTGGACATGTAAGGGTTAAATTATTAAAGACGTGGGGTTAAGTAATATATCGCGTTCCAGTGTTACTGACAAGAACGAAGTAAAAAATAGCACAAGAGCGGGACGAAGTAAGAAGAAAGACAAACGAGGCACTGGCTAGCAGTCGAACATATTGCCACCTGGTGTTCTCAGGTGGCGCTGAAGTGTCTTCGAAGACGTTGAAGTGTCTCTCGCTGGCTGGCTGGCTGCTTGCTGTATTCTGCTGGTTAGCGACCTGTCTCCCTGTTTTCCGTTACATATTTTGGTGTAGGCGCTGGGTAAAGATCCCTGTATATGTCTCATACTCCTCCGGATACCCTGGGCTCCAGTCCTTCGCTAGTGGACACCCCCGTGCACCGTGCTAGCCGGAGAAATCAAGGCCTACCTCCCGAACACGGGCTTTTGGAGTCTGCCAGAGCACCCACCCATCGACCTGTCATGCCAGCTGCTGCCTACTACACCTTGCAGAATCCGCGACTGCCCAAACCATTCCACGGCAGTCAGCTCGAAGACGTAGAGGACTGGCTTCTCGAGTTTGAACGCGTGGCCTCATTCAACCAGTGGGACGACGCCGCTAAACTTCGAAACGTCTTCTTTAGTCTCGAGGATGGTGCACGTACCTGGTACGAAAACCGAGAAGACGCCCTAACATCATGGCACGAGTTCCGCCGACGCCTGCTGGAGACCTACACCAGCACGGATCGTCGAGAACGGGCTGAACGGGCTTTGCAGTCTCGCATTCAGATGCCGAATGAGACTGTAAGCATGTACGTGGAGGATATGACTCGGCTCTTCCGGCGAGCTGACCCGGCCATGCCCGAAGATAAAAAGGTGCGCCATCTCATGCGCGGCGTTAAAGAGCAACTTTTCGCTGGCCTCGTGCGCAGTCCACCTGGGACTGTTGCTGAGTTTCTCTCGGAGGCGGTCACGATGGAGAAGATGCTCTTGCGGCGGTCTACCACCTACGACCGGCCGGTACTCGCCGCTTCACTTACAGAGCCGCTTCCTGCCTTCGGGGCTAACCCTGGTCTTCTCCGCGACCTGATCCGCTCCGTTGTGCGCGAAGAGCTCCAGGCGCTTTTCGGTGCTCCCCTGCCGACGGCCGGCTCTCTCGCTAGCCTGGTCCGCGAAGAGGTTCAAGCCTTGAGACCTTCGTTCCCGTCCGTTGACCCGCCGCCTTTACCAACGGAGTGCCGTCGTCCAACGTACGCTGAAGCCTTGCAACGTCCTGCGCCCTCTTCGGCGCAGTTTCCTCCGTCCAATCAAGGCTCGCTGTTTTCCGCACACCCCGACACGTACTACATCGACAATCGACGATCACCCCAGCGGAAGACGGACCTGTGGCGTGCTCCGGATCGGCGGCGTCTCTGCTTTCACTGCGGGGAACCCGGTCATCTGTATCGCCAGTGCCCGTATCGACAGCTTGGGCTGCAGGGGTTCCCTATCGACATGCCCCGTCCACCAAGAGGTCAACGACCCCGGGAGATCGAGGACTACGTAGCCCAGCAGCGCATGGCGACAATTCCCCAGCGGCAGTCTCGGTCTCCATCACCACGCCGACCTTCGCCACAGCCCCAAAGCTCCTCCTGGATGGCGCAGAGACGGTCGCCAAGTCCCCGCCGGGAAAACTAAAGAGAGCGACCTCAGGGGGCGAGGCCGCTGGCAATCGATACGAACAAGACCCCCCGACAACGCGAACAGCGACCGACCGCGATTTAAAGGCAACGACTGCAGTACCTGAACTCGGAGATCGATTCTCGTTGGATATACCCGTGCTTCTCGATGGCTATAAGGTTAGTGCTTTGGTGGACACTGGCGCTGATTTCTCGATTTTAAGCGGAAAGCTAGCGGCGCTTCTTAAAAAAGTAATGACACCATGGTCCGGCACGCAGATTCGCACGGCTGGCGGACATGTCGTAACTCCGCTTGGCCTATGCACAGCAAGAGTCCAAATTCGCAGCTCCACATTTGTTGTCAGCTGCCTAGTTCTACCGAACTGCTCCCGTGACTGTATCCTTGGCGTTGATTTTCTCCGAGAGTATGGAGCTATTATTGACCTCCGAAAGCGCACTGTCACATTTTCTACCGAGAAAGCTGATGTTTACTCCGAGGACTGTCCACGCCGCGCCGCCCTTAGAATATCCGCCGAGAGCGTTTGGATTCCGCCACGCGCCAGCGTTTTTGTGAGTGTTCACTGCGACGGTCTACGTGAAGGGACAGCGGTCGCAGAGGGCAACCTGTCCCTTTTGCTCACCCACGGCATCTGCTCAGCGCGAGGTCTCATCCATCTCCGCGACGGCTGCTCTGAGCTCCTGGTGACTAACTTCTCTAACGAGCCCCGGCACCTTTTTCGTGCTACTGCCATCGCATTCGCCGACCCCTTAGCGGAGGTTTCTGAATGTTTCGCGTTCGAAGCTGTTAGACCTGTGCGCCCATCCCTTGACATCAGCCCGGACCTTTCGGTGACTCAACAGCGAGAACTACGTGCCCTCCTACTTGAATACTCCTCCTGTTTCGCTTCTTCGTCGAAAGTCCGGCAAACGGCTCTTCTCAAGCACCGCATCATTACGCCCGACGATGCCCGCCCCATCCATCAGCAGCCGTACCGTATCTCACCGAAGGAGCGTGAGGCGATCCAAACGCAGGTGAAGGAGATGCTTTCAGATGGAATCATTCAACCTTCCAGCAGCCCCTGGTCTTCACCTGTCGTGCTGGTGAAGAAAAAGGATGGGACACTCCGCTTCTGCGTGGATTATCGGAAACTGAACAACATCACCAAAAAAGACGTCTACCCGCTGCCTCGTATCGACGACTCGCTCGACAGACTTCGTCGCGCCCAGTACTTCTCCTCCATTGATTTAAAGAGTGGGTACTGGCAGATAGAGGTCGACGAGCGGGACCGCGAAAAAACGGCGTTCGTGACACCCGACGGACTGTACGAATTTAAAGTGCTACCTTTTGGGCTATGTTCAGCGCCGGCAACTTTCCAGCGGATGATGGATACCGTTCTCGCTGGACTAAAATGGCAAACTTGTTTGGTTTATCTCGATGATGTCGTCGTATTTTCCGAAACCTTTGCCGAACACCTTGAACGCCTGAGGACAGTATTAGATGCCCTCCGATCGGCCGACTTAACGCTAAAGCCCGAGAAGTGCCACTTTGGGTACAAAGAGTTGAAGTTTCTCGGTCACCTCGTGAGTGCCGATGGCGTTAAGCCCGACCCCGAGAAAACTGCTGCCGTCGCCAACTTTCCTGTTCCTGCAACAAAGAAAAGTGTGCAACGTTTTTTGGGTCTGTGCGCATATTACCGCCGCTTCATCGCCGACTTTTCAAAGATTGCCGCACCCCTGTACCACCTCACGCGCAATGATACACAGTTCGTGTGGGCTGCCGAGCAGCAGGAGGCTTTTGCCGAGCTGCGCAGACGACTGCTAACATCCCCTGTTCTTGCGCACTTTGATGAAGAGGCTGAAACCGAAGTCCACACCGACGCGAGCAACGTCGGCCTCGGCGCCGTACTCGTCCAACACCAAGGTGGCGTGGAAAGGGTCATCGCGTATGCAAGCCGCACGCTTTCTCGCGCTGAAACAAACTATTCGACCACAGAAAAAGAATGCCTTGCGGTTATGTGGGCAACCATGAAATTTCGTCCGTACCTCTACGGCCGCCCGTTCAAAGTAGTTACCGACCACCATTCGTTGTGCTGGCTTGCAAATCTTCGCGACCCATCGGGGCGCCTAGCCCGATGGAGCCTCCGCCTCCAAGAATTCGATTACACCATTGTGCACAAATCTGGCCAGACGCACGAAGACGCTGACGCACTCTCTCGCGCGCCCGTCGGGTTAGCGGATGATAGCATAGAGGACGAGAGTGGTTTTATTGGAGTTGTCAGCGCCTTAGACCTAATGACCCGCCAGCGAGCTGACCCAGACCTGCGACCTATCATTGATTATCTGGAGGGCCGAGCTTCTGTCGTACCCCGACAATTTTCTAGAAACCTGCCGGCCTTCTGTCTCCGGAACGGCATTTTGTTTAAGAAAAACTCCAGCACTGTTGACCGAGCGCACCTCCTCGTCGTTCCGGCAGATCTCCGCGCCGATATCCTTCTTGCTTGTCACGATGAGCCGACCTCCGGCCACTTGGGCTTTGCCCGCACACTTGCACGCGTGCGCCAGGCGTATTATTGGCCCAAACTTTCTCACGCCGTCCAGCGTTACGTCAGAGGCTGCCGCGATTGCCAACGTCGTAAGGCGCCTCCTCTCAAGCCAGCGGGCTTGCTCCAACCTATTGAACCCCCTCGGACGCCTTTTGATCAAGTCGGCATCGATCTTCTGGGCCCATTCCCTGTGTCATCGGCCGGTCATAAATGGATCATAGTCGCGACCGACTATTTAACAAGGTATGCGGAAACTAAAGCGGTGCAGCGCGGTACGTCATCTGAGATCGCCCAGTTTTTTATGCAACAAATCGTGCTGCGTCATGGCGCACCGTCCCACGTAATCACTGATCGAGGTACGGCGTTTACGGCACAGCTCATGCGCGACGTGTTCGAGCTCAGTCACACGAACCATCGCAAAACTACTGCCTATCACCCACAGACGAACGGGCTCACAGAGAGACTCAACAGAACGATCGCCGACATGATCGCAATGTACATAGACTCGCAGCACAAAACCTGGGACGAGATTCTCCCGTACGTCACATACGCTTACAACACGGCCACCCAGGAGACGACCCGATTTACACCATTTCGTCTGGTCTACGGACGTGACGTTCAGACGATGCTGGATGCAATGCTTCCATGCAGCACTGATGACCACCCACTCACGCCAGACGCCGAGCAGTTCGCTCAGCGCGCCGAGGAAGCACGTCAACTTGCCCGTCTTCACATTCAGCGGCAGCAGGGCACGGATGCACGCCGCTACAACCTCCGTCATCGGCACGTCGAATACCATCCGGGAGACCAAGTTTGGGTGTGGACCCCGGTACGCCGCCCAGGCTTGTCTGAAAAACTGATGTGCCGTTACTTTGGACCGTACCGAGTTTTGCGCCGCGTCACCGAAGTGACCTACGAAGTTCTTCCTGACGGGACTGTGCAGCCTCAGCGTCGTCCACCCCGCTCTGAGGTTGTGCACGTTGTCCGCATGAAACCCTACTTCACGCGGTAATGGATAGTACGCTCAGTGTTCTGCTAGTTTTCGCGTGGGACACCTTCGCCCACCTCCCTTGTACATTTTTGTGTGCTTGTGCTGTTTTTTTTCTCTTTCCACTGCCCATACTGCAACCCCGCTTTTGTTTTTCTTTTTTTTTGGAGGGGGAGTAATGCCACCTGGTGTTCTCAGGTGGCGCTGAAGTGTCTTCGAAGACGTTGAAGTGTCTCTCGCTGGCTGGCTGGCTGCTTGCTGTATTCTGCTGGTTAGCGACCTGTCTCCCTGTTTTCCGTTACAATATACTGGCTGTCCAATGAACAAACTTTGTACAATAAGTTGCGTCAACATTTACAGCGATGAAAAGTGTGACTCTGCTCCTTTAAATGGCATTGTGTGAGGTAGGCACCTCATCAGCTGTGGTTGGCCCAGTGCTGCAGAGGCACTGGCCAAATTTCTGGCATTTAAATTGTCGCTATTAATCTGTTTTGCTATAACATGGATATTCGGAAAACCTTTCAACATTTCCAACGTTGTAATAAAGACTGGGGTATTTCGCAGGGAGTAGGATGCCCGGAGCACTCAGGTGTATTTCTCATTGACTTGGCAAATTTTTTTTTAATTTGTTTAGATTAAATAATTTGGTAACCGATGGAGACCGAAATAATTAGGATTATAGAGCTGTACGGAGCGTCTAAAAATACAGAGCGGTGCGTGTAACTTTAGCAGCGATCGCGTGCTCTATCCAGCGAATTCGCAATCGCCGTATACTGCGTACGAGCTGCCGTAGTCTCAGGTGCATTTGAAATTTCGGTGGCTCAGTTTAATGCTTCTATACAAAAAATTAATGTTCACTAACAAGCAGCCTTTGTAGGAAGTGCACTGCGTCTTGTTCTTGTGGACATTTTTTCTTACTCACTGCTTAGCACATATGATCACATAATATGGCAGTGTAAAGAAGAACCTCTACCGGATGATCTAATAAATGTTTCTACGTTGAGAAGTTCATTCCTAAGATAAATGCATGCGTTTCGTTCTCGCGAAGTGGAACTCATACGATTTTTGTTAGGCGTATGAAGCGCTATACGAACAAGACGCGAAAATAAGCGTTTAAGAAGGACCAATGCTGCTATCTTACGTTGTTGTAATTAAACTTACAGGTGTGGCACTTTTTAGTTCCACAAGTCCTGTCTGCATCTTTATCTTCAAGCACGTCCGTCATTATAAAAATGGTCTATAGACAGTCTATAGACGCCTTATAGTCTCGTTCGCCTTCCTATATATATTTCTTTTTGTCTATCCATAGTCTAAAGACTTTCAAAGATTTTCTATATAGATAAAAGTGTAGTAAATGTGTATGACCATAAATCTATAGATCGTCTATAGACTGTATTGCTTATAGACTGTTCTCCAGGGTTTGCCTATACAGAGTGTATAGACTTTGTGGATAGAAGTATATGGACAGTCTATAGACTGTCTAAAGAAATTTTTTGCAAGGGCGCGGACGGACCGCTGAGCTTCCTTTGCCTTATTAAATGCGGCGAACTGGCTTCAAGGTCTACTCTTACAGAATTGTATATTACTATGTCTTCGTACCTTCGTTCATATAAGGTAAGCATACGCGGCATCCTCAGCTATGGCTGCGTGCTCATGAAGCGTCATTTCGGCCACCATGCATGGTCCGCGCAGGCCATCGTCATGATGCGCTTGTTCGACCTGTACGACGACCTGTGGGAGTCGATGCGGTTGGACTCGCTGCTCGCCAAACAACGAGAGCAGGCGGCTACCAAGGAGGCGACCAGTAACCAGGCAGGAACTTCTGCACAAGAGGCTATGAAGACGCGATTTTCGTGAACCGGATGGAGACAGACCTTCGCGCTCCGGAGTTTCACATAAACCATACGTTCTTTTTTTCGAGGCACGTTTCGACCGAAGCCTGCCTTCCGGCTGATCTGGAATAAATAATCGCTTAGATTTTTGCGTGAAGTTTTGTGCACTGCAACGTGAGTGAGCCGGCTGATCACACACTTGGCTTGTATAGGTACAACGCCTTTATCCTTATTTGTGCATCACATTCGAATTCGTTTCTGATAATACGGAGGCCATAAAAATGATCAGGTCGAGAGACAGGAAAAGTAAAACAAAGACAGGAGGAGCAATAAAACAGCTGCAATCTGAATCGAGTCCTAGCTGCAGTGTCATGGGTATCTTACAGACTCGGTTCAAAGTGGCCCTTAAATTTGTCTTCGTAGTGTACGGATAACACACTGCAGAGCCTTTGGGACTCTGCAGCAGAAGTCCAGCTTCATCTCCTGACACAGGAAAATTGAGACCTGTACAGACCAAGTCTCCCGACCTAAGAGATCCTATTTCCGGACCTTTTCTTTCCTTACCTCAATCCCCGAGTTTTGCTCCTCTTTCGTCTTCGTTTTTCGAGCTGTTAGTTTTGAACATATATCACAACTCGCCCGCCTAGCTTTTGTGTTACATATTTTTATACATGCGGAACAATTTCGAATACACTGAACAAGGTAACCTTCTAGTCGCAATAATGCAGTCTTGAAGGCAGCCGCAAACACTACTTAACGCGAATCCCTTGGCGCTCGCACCGAACGAGATAACTGGGAGTGACACAGGTAGCCCTAACCTCGAAAGTGGGACCTCGAAATGAGTATTTCTCTCAAGTACGAACCGCCGGCAAAAGAGGAGAAAATGTTCGATTGCTTGAACTTCCACCGCATGCGTCACAAAGGTTTGTCGTAGCGAACCGGCATCTGTATAAATACAAATTTATATGAGGATTCTGCATCGCAGAAGCGTCATTGACACCTCACACAGCCTTGATTTACATGACAAGGCATTCCAAGTGTACTTTAAGTGCTGAAAATCAGGGAAGCTGTCTGTGATATGTTGGAATCGCTGGAACCGGGAATCTCCCACAGAATGAAGTGAGGGACGGGATACATTAGAGAGCGACCTTGCCAATAAATAATCCACCTCGCTAAAATGGCCACCTGCATGAGCAGGTATCGAGACAAAACGGTGCGTGGAACAAGAAACCTAAGGAAACGATTCAAAAGAGGTCTTCCTGTAGTTTCGAGAGAGACTATAAAACTGAGAGGCAAACAGCAAGGATGAGAACCTGTGACAGTTATCTCGTAATTCTGTGAAGAGCCAAACCAAAAGCCAAAAACTTCGCAAAATAATATAGGAGTGTAATTAGGGATACGTGCGGAGTATAGCTCGAAGCCAGATCCTGCTAATATATTCCAACCACCGCCTTCTCACAGCTCCCGGAGGCAATCATTGGAGAGAACAGTGGACGGGGAAAGTTCTCTCGCTAGGTGATCAGCAAGAGGACCATATAAGCTATTAGCTGGCATATGTTTGGCGTTGGAGGGGAAAATATGGTCGTAATAGAAGTCAGGGTCAGCCTGCATGCGTGTCGCCAACTCGTTGCAAGGAGCTCAGATCGACTTGAAGATGGGCTTATTAACAAGTTCTGGGTGAGCGGAAGGTGATACCGTGGCCGATGATTAGAGAAAAACAGGCGTGGATGGGTAAAAAAATGGCAGTATTTACTCTGGGGGCCGGATAAAATCACGTGAGGAAAGTAAGTACCGTGAGAAGTTTAAAGCTGGAATAAAAATCGGGGATACGGGCTTCCAGGTAAAGCTCAGCGTTTGAAAGTGATGTTTGGAGCCCGAGGCAGAGCCGTAGGGCCCGCCTTTTCAGTAAGACTAAGGGTTGCAGCTTGAAGTTTGCGGTACCAGAGAACAGGACACAACCAAATTTTAGTATCGATCGCACATAAGCCTTACAGAGAAACGTAACGTGTCGCGACGCATGACGATTTTTTTATTGCCTACTCGTGTCAACCGGCACAGAACATGTTCTCTCTTTAAGCACATTAATGGCTCCAATCCAAACTTGGGTCATGAGTAACGCCTAGACATCGTCTGCGCATGCAAGAGATGTCCGAACCAGCATGTAAAAAGCAGCGGTTAAAGAGCAGATCCTTGCGGCGCACCTCTTGATTGAACACAGGTATCAGAAGAAAAGGTTCCGTCTGTACAGAAGATAAATCTGTCCTCGAAAAATTCACAAACCCAGACATAAATGTAGTGAGGCGGTTGTAACTGAGCAAGTTTGCTAAGAATAATCGTATACTCAACGTTGTCATAGGCCCTATAGCGACATCAGTGTTGTCAAGGCGGAAACTTCCGTCTTGCGCATTGTGAGTTGGATTTAGCTCTCTAGATCCACATGCGCGGACCATACGGAGCAATCGCATCGAAAGCCAATCTGTGTGGAACTGAGGCCATTAACGTCATGAACGTGCTTTGTGAGGCGACTGTGTAATACTTTCTCTATCAACTTGACTTAATTTGAGGTTAAATCAATTGACCGTATATTGCTTATCTGAAATCCATTACCTACATTTTTCAAAAGCAAAAAACTTTTGCAGTCTTCCAACTGTTTGGAATGCACGTTGCTTCTATTGAAGCATTTACAATATCCAGGTGATGAAGTCTGTGAAGTTCGTTAAGTCTTGCGCTTAAGTCTTCAGCCTGCCAACAGTGACACCATCACATCCCGGAGCAGCAGACTGCATTGAGGAAACAATTTACAGGAGCGCCGACATGTCTACCTCGGTATAGTCCCAGCTGGAGGTGAATGTGAATAAAGGTTCCGGTCTTTGCGTCTGAAAATGTAAAGCCGGACACTGAGCGACGCTTTACATGTTTCTTAGCCTTCTGAGGAGACAACACTACTCACTTTATATGGTTGGAGGCCGGAGAATCTCACTGTGCTCCGTGAATCCACAGTAGCTGTTGTTGTTTTTGTTGCCTGTTGCCTCAAGGAAGGAAGGAAAGGAAGGCCTCAGACGTTGCTGGCACATGCCCACTACGGGGGGAGTGGCCAAGACACAGGCGGTTAATCGCTGGATACCGGAAAGTTTTGACGGGAAAAGTCCACAGTATTTCGTGAATTCACGTCATCAACTTCGCGCTTGAAGTCCGGCATATTTCCCAACATTTATTTCAACCGTGGGTTTTCATCTCCTTCCCATCTTTTTCAATCGAACGATTTCGAAAAAAATTCTTGAAAAATCGGTTCTATATTATGGCCCTTTTTCGCACTGCCATCCGCGCTCCACAGTTTCGTTCGCGTGGTCAGAAGAAGAAGAAGAAGAATCGAACCACAGAAGAAGACGTGGGAGTGTCCCAAGGTAGCCTTGTGAGCTGAAGCTGAGAGAAAAGTGCGAGGACGACTCAGTCTACTGATGAGCAGGGCGATCACTCTTAACTTTATAGTCGTCGTCTGTCTTGTAAGTAGTACGCGCTTGTTCTCCGAAAGCACATTGAACGCAGCACGCTACCTTAAATCTGGCGGCATTGCTCCCAGCTGGCCTCATGATCGGTCATCTGTAGTTGATTATGTGGAATTTTTAGCGCCAGTGAGACCTGTTGGCAAGAATATACATATATCAACATAGACTGTAGGTAAATGAGAATTCAATCCAGTGGCACAACACCACTTCGCTTTCTGAAACATCAGGTTCTTGTTTTGCAGAGTATGAATAATATACGCGTATTTTTCTGCAGAATTCTTGATCGGTCACATCTGACAGCCAGTAGGATGAAACTCAGGACAGAATATTTCTTGCAGGCAAAGTATCATCAAGAATAGACTAGTGTCGGTACGCTGAAGAACCGGAGTTTCTCAATTCTCAAATATTTGTCTTGAAATTATTTTCTCTGGTTCTGCAAAAGTGGGCACTAATTGCACAGATTTTCGGAAAAGACAACTCGCCAAAGAAAGGCCAGTGTTGGGTCTCACGTCAATGCATAACGCTCGGCTGTGTCGCAAAAAATGTGAAAGTCTGCCAAACTTCACTGACGCAGATCATCCAATGTCTTCGTTTTCTTGCAGTGAGTGCCTTTACCCGAGGGTGGTTCTCAGCGTAATCTCAATTACAAGTAATGTCTTCGCGTCACTCGTGAACACAGCTGTCAATGTGACTTGGAACAGTACGAAATTCGTTAATTAGTTGAATATTTAAGCAGAAGGCCCTCATTTATAATATAGTGCCCTAAATTTAAATGTGCACAAAGATGGAGAAGTTTGTGGTCTTTTTATTGCCTAGTTTCGTTTCCTTTCCAGTGCACCAACTGCTTTTCAGTGCTTGAGAATTCCCAGTCCCTGGCCCAAGGGAATCGCCTGATGGTCAGTGTGAGAAGGGAGTCGGAGAATAATATTCATGGTGAGAATGCCCACTCGATCTCTTGTTTTGCGAGAACATTAGGAGAGCCATGACGGCGAAAACTGTCCGCCGTCTGGCGTCGGCGTCTGTAAGATCTCAACCCGCCACCTGCAGGTGGCAGATAATGTTTAGGGGTAGTTCCCTCTTTTTTTGTCTATTTCGACGAGTTGCATACACTGGAGAGGTTGCTTTTCCAGCAAGCTTCTCGAAAGCGCATGTATTTTGGCGCGATGTAGCCAAAATTTGTTGGGCCACAGCGCCGAGGGTAACCGCGTTTTACAAATTCTAGAACTGATACGGATATTACTTACAGCAGGCTACACACCTCTCAATAATAAAGGAGGCTAAAAGAAGGCGTTTTCTTGAAGCTTGATGTTCTATGCATGAACCAATCGAAACCAAAGTTCCTGCATTATTTCTCTTTCTGTGGCTAGATTTCTCGCACGGCCAGTTTTCATCTTCATGCTTGTGGCTTAATTTTCCCAGATTGATTTCATGGGCCATGCACCATTGTCAAAACCTTTCCGACAAGCTGAAGTATAAAGGTGCAGGGCTAATAGCTGCGGCGTGCAGCAGAGTATTCAATGGGGGGGGGATCCCCCTCCCCTCTTCCCCCCACCTTGGATATATGCCTGCACGCCGCAGGTATTAGACCTGCACATATTCTCCAGCTTGTCGGAAAGGTTTTGACGGAGCCAAGGAGGGGAGGGGTGGCGACCCCCCCCCCCCCTTCCTGGCGTCTGTGTGACGCCTCTACCTGAAAACCGTGGCAGGTGTTGTTTAATGGTATTCTCCTCCCCCTTTCGTAGGGAAGAGATGTAGAGGCCGGACTAATAATGACGCACCAAGAATGAATAAAAGAAGCGACTACGCAAGGACAAAGTGAATAAGAACAGAATAAAACTTCGAATAGAACACAATGAGAGTAGAATCAGAATTGGAATTGACTGGTGAGCGAAAGACAGTAGAATCAAAATTGGAATAGATTGCCAAGCGAAAGAAAAATGATGTCGCAATTCCTCCGCATCGGTCCGATTGGCCGCCCCTAATCTTTTAATGGTAACCCTACGTAATTCTCTGTCGCCCTAGACTACTCTAACAGAGGGCTAGTTATTTGTTCTGACCGATACAATCCCTGCTCAAGTCCAATACGATTATTTATCATACA
The DNA here is from genome assembly GCA_030143305.2 of Amblyomma americanum. NCBI lineage: Eukaryota > Metazoa > Arthropoda > Arachnida > Ixodida > Ixodidae > Amblyomma > Amblyomma americanum. Next base: position 51,878 of record JARKHS020025879.1, on the reverse strand, counting down.
TGTTTGCTGTAGACGAGACGCTCGTGTTAATGCTCTGCTTGTGGTGCCTTCTAACGCAAATTAGTGATGGCTTGTTTTCTTGATTACAGGCCTGGCAGCAGTGGCTGCCCTGCTGTACGTAACCATATTCTCCACCACACTCAGCTGCATCTCCGACGTGGTGTTCATCTGCTTCCAATGCACCGTGAGGAATAACAAAGGACGACAATGCTAGGTGCAAAACGCCCTTCTTCTTATCCAATTTTTCGTCTTCAAACTTTTCTTCAGGGAAACCAGTACTGCTTCAGAGCTTTCTTGGTCTGGAATGCAATCGACATCTTCATCACCCTCGTGTGCGATATTGCGCTGTACTACGTGGTTCGATCTGTAACTGACGAGGTAAGTTTTGCTTGTGAAATTAGCAGTAGGAAAAGATGACATTGCATTTTTGTACACTACAGGGGCGTTCAATGCGCGCGAACATTTTTGCATTTTTTTTCTTCGCTGTGGTACGATTTGCCTTGCAGTCTTTCATGAACATCCATATCTTTGAACACTAAACGTCCATTCTTAAACGGTTGCCTAATGCTGTCAGTAACCAGCCGCACAACCCATGGACGATACAGCTGCGAAACTGCAACACGGCTCTGCGCTCACATAATAGTGAACGCAACTGTGGCCGGTAATCGCCGCTTCCTGCCTTAATTAGGCTTCAGTCAAAGTCTTGTGCCCAAAAGCAAAAAAAAAACTGTTGACGCTTCTCAACATTATTAAAACACGAAGTTCAGAACGTTTCATTGAAAACACACCAATGTGTGGGACACAGGAGTACGCAGAATCCCTTCGGTGTGCTTATAATGCTCCTGAGCATTCGAATGAGCAGGCTTTCCATATTACTTTCGGCGCGACATTATGTATATTATTTAGCATGACATTTGGTCTTCCTTAATATCACTTTGTACCTCGTTTGTTACACTTATGTGAGTAAAATATCGGATTCAGCTTAAATAGTGTAAACATGCTGTCACGTTCTTTGCGTCTCGATTTCTGCACTCACTCTCACTTAATAGGACCACAAAAATAAACGCGGTAATACACCTTGCGGTGCCTAAGGCCCAGCTCACGGTGTCATTCTGTCAATGTCTCAGTTTATTTTCTTCATTTTGCCATCCTGAGAAAATTTTAGGGGATTGAGGATATCAAGCAAATATTTGATATTCCAAGTTTCTTGCGATTTCTTCAGAGCGGAAAAAAAAGTCCTTCACAGTCTAGATACTGTGAAGAAATTGCGGCTCTAAGACGTATCAGTGCAGGGAACGAGGAGACACTCTACGACTTAAATCTGTTTAATATTTTTTCGTGTATTTTAAGCAGTTCCAACAGTAATGACCAGTCGCTGATCTTAATTTTTGTGATCGTAAAACAGCGCTAGCCCTGCATACTTAGAGGGTCAATAAAGTTACTGGACCACAATAATTCTAGCCACATGCATCAGCGTTTCCAATGTCGAATTGACACATTATGTGAGAAAAATGTAGCTACTGTCTTTGCGGGTTAACTTACGCATCTTTTTTTTCTTTTTTATGTTGACAAGGGATACAGGGCATTGAAAGGTGCCACAGAGACAATACAGGAGGAGGTAAGCATGATACCTTTATTCATCCCCTGCAATTCTGCGCTTATTTCACTAGTTGAATAACTCTACATTTCTTGAATTTGACACTGCCTGAAATGTGTTTCTAATTTGGTTATAGAGTTCCTGCAGGTCCAAAAAATCAGCCAACTCAGATCTTATTTGCGTGATGAAACTCTAACTGCTGTCGTAATGCTCATGTAAGTTTCCAGTAATGTTAACAAACCTAACTTGTTAGCATACGAAAAAGAAGTGGCTGTGTTTTATACTGAAGCATCGCATAAGGTAAAATAACTTTTTTGATATCTAATGGTCCTTATTCTTATCAGCTGAAACTTATGACTGAATATATACATGCCGGATAGCGTGGCCTTATTCCGGCCTAAACAGAGACTTAAATTTCTTAAAGGGACACTGAGGAGAACTCCATCAATTTTTTTTGTTAGCAAAATCTGATAGTTCGGCATTTCATGACTTTGTTGCCGCTTGTCTGGGCGCGAAAGATGCATTTATTTCAAAGAAATTTGGATTCGAAGATGAAAAAGTTTTTCCCGCCCCTCTGATTCAAACTCAGGGAACTCTTATGACGCCACGGCAACTCTTATGACGTCACAGAACGGAGTGACGTGATCGTGACGTAAACGCAGACTCCGTGATTTCTGACGGCTAGCGGTGCGGTGTGCAACCTTCCTTTGTAAGCCTCAGAGATTCGTGAAGTCCATGAAGTAAAGAAAATTCCTCCAAGGTGGCGCCTCTTGTCCTAGGAAGTCACCACGCTTGTACTTGCGAGATTGGCCTGTGGCGGCGATACCTGTATTTTGGTTCTTGCTATTTTCTACATTACAAGAGCTTTGTTTTCAGGAAGAGAGGCGTTTTTGTGATCAGGAGTTGCTATTCTATGGATACAAGCCAACTTCAATTTCTCCTCAGTGTCCCTTTAAAATCGTCATATAATGTTTCTCCTCTCCTGTTCCTGGGTCTCCGCCCTACTTTTAGTTTCTCCTCCCTATCCTTCTTGTCTAATGTATGCAGTTCTCATGCGCTAAATGCGAGAAAACTGAAAAAAAAAAATGCAGCACCATGATTCGTAATTGGCAGGGTACGTACCCTACTGGCGCAGCACCATCAGCACGCCAATAACTTCTAGACCTGTAGAACCGCAGCGTCGGTGTAGGCACTCTGGTGCACGTTACTTAATTATAATTAAAATTTGTTTAACTTTTGGCAAAACAGCCACGCTGGATTGAAAGTGAAACTTGGGGTAGACGATCTGTTGGTTGCGAACAGTGCCCCTTCGTCATTCTTCTCTTTCTGCTGAATGCGCTATTATTTTCATTGGGACACCTTACAAGTTTCTCGGAACAAGGAAGCCACAACAAGTTAGATTTTGTTGTGGCCTGAACGAGAAACCTGGTGTTTAGACGTTCACTGCATAAAGGTCACATTCACAACAGCAGAAAACTGCCCTTGGTTGCCTGCTACAAGCTAAGACTGCGGCAAAATTAAAGTCTTTTCGTGGCGCTATACTTTCCTAAACTTTTTTTTTTGGGGGGGGGGGGTAACCTGTACGGGTCTTAAATTATCTCGATACATTCTTCTTACAGTAGAATATCACATACTTTTTTGGTAACATCGTGGCTGTTAGATCCTTGCAAAGGATCACCTTACACACGGATAAATTTTGCGTGAGTGCCAAATAAATTGATCACGAATATGTGGATGTGTAGCTGAATTCAGATAAGAGTTTGGCAAGCAAGTTTGATTCCTGATTTAATGTGGCCTGCGCGTAGAAACTCAGAGCAGCCATTGAAGACAAAAAACGATCATTTGGGATAATAACGACTTGCTTTCAATTAAGAAAAGTTTTGTTATTAATCAATAATTGAGAAAATTTGTTATTCACAAAACTTTCCTTGATCCTGCGGCCATTTTACTCGAGAATACCTGAGTAAATGGTAATGGACAAATTGCCATACATTCGCGTCTTTTGGAAATAATGCTACAATGAGGAAAGTGAAAAACTCGCCAGAGTTGCTATCGCCCAGCACAAACGGCTGGTACTTGGTTACGTTGGTGAAATTTTGTGCAGTAAGGCAGTAGAAAGAAATTGTGCAAGAAAATCATTATGAAATTACCCTGCAGTAATATTGTGGCACGCGGAAGTGGAACACCAGTGCAGTTTGCCTTGAAACCGTTAAGTTGTTTAGCGTCAATCATTTGCCTTCCACAAGGACTTAATACGCATTTTTTTCTTTTATTCTTCTTCATTATTAAAGACTACAACTTCACCGTGGGACTATTCGCAAGTCAACTCTTTAAACAATTTCCCTTCAGCTCGCGGCGAAGTCAGTTCGGTAAGGCATGTCGCTCAGCAGCTAATGTTTCTTTATCGGGCTAAGAAAATGTTCCAGTCGCTAGTAACATAGCTGCCTCTTTTCTCGCAGGAAGAAGCATCGACTCTCGTCGTCGTTACAAAGAAAGTGGCGTACCCTAAAAAGGTTCTGGCCTTTGCAGAGGTTCGTACGACATATTTCTTCACGTTAACCGTGAGACGTCTTAAGCACTCCATTCGGAGTGTCCTCAGCTAATTTTCCGGGCAGGAAAAAGCAAAACAAGACTCAGAGCAGTTCCAGCTCTAAATACACGCGCATTATAGCCGGATGAAAAGGAGGCACTCCAGCCAATGACGTCGGCTGATTTTCATGACGCCACGCAAGCAGGCCTAAGGCGATTAACCTCTGGAAGGCAATCGATGTAAAACAATATGTAGAACCAGTGCTGCTAATGCAGATTTGTCACATCACATTATATGATTGCTGAGGCACTCTTTTGTTTACCTGCAATGTTCTGTCACCAGACAGGGCATTAAACTGCATTTAAATGTTGGTATCCATCCGTGGATACGTCATGCGAATCGGTCGCCCTCATTGGCAGGAGGGTCTTTTTTGAGGCGCATTTGTCGCTTTGTTGTTTAGATGTATCGAATTATATTCACTTCGAATGCACATCAAGAACAACAACAATAAAATATTCGACTCCCCTTGCTGTGCTCAACTTATGGTATTGATACTACTGCGCAGTTCTTGTCCATGAAATAATGAAAATCGACTGTAGTATGAAGCAGCGTACTGGAACTAAGAGGCTGTTTTGCACACGCTTAGCAAGGCGACGAGAGAGGCCAGTCGGTATTGCAATGCTATATTCGAATGCGCTGAGTGGCGACAAGGACGAAACAAGACGTCACGTCCAATCGTCGCATTTCGTCCTTGTCTCCGCTCGACGCATTCAAGCAAAAAAGCATTGCATACGGTCTCGTGGCGGTGCACTGCTGCCGCCTTATTTAATAACCCATTGTTTGCTAAACGCTACAGTTTTATCATGTGTCCACTGAAAAACAGCTCTACCCTTGTTGTTGCAGACTGTCCACCCAAAGCCGTCGATGTCGCACATTTTCTTGGTGGCTGTGTTTAAGGTAAGCGGCAAGGTTTGAAACTTTCTAGTTCATTTGCCATTTTTTTCCGTTGGCGTCACTACCGGTTCTCCTGTTCATACGCTACGGCAGAAGGATAAGCAGTACTACACAAAAAGCCAACAGTGCATTAATAACAGTATACACAGACTTCGGTAAATAAAAGTGATATCTTTACTTACGTTCAAGAGCAACACACTGTATACTATAAACAAAAACGTGACCGCGGCGGCTGCGTTTTTATGGAGGAAAAACGCTAAGGCGCCCGTGTGCTGTGCGATGTCAGTGCACGTTAAAGATCCCCAGGTGGTCGAAATTATTCCGGAGCCCTCCACTACGGCACCTCCCTCTTCCTTTCTTCTTTCACTCCCTCCCTTATCCCTTCCCTTACGGTGCGGTTCGGGTGTCCAACGATATATGAGACAGATACTGCGCCATTTCCTTTCCCCAAAAACCAATTATTATTATAATTATTATTAGCAAATTGTCGGTACGAAGAAGGGTGAAATATAGGACGGTTGCTACACTTACAACTGAATAGAATGAAATGAGACGGTAAACCACACCCCATCCCAGAGCAACAACACCCCCTAAATACCAGTATGAGAACTGAGGCGCATAGGAAATGCAGTACATTGTGGGTTCTGTGGTCAGTAAGCTTCTGCAACTGCTTGCACTCCCGGTGTGGCGCAGGTGATGGTGCTAGCCATGTTCCAGCAATACACTGACCACGAGGAATTCGGCAGCAGCAGCCACCTGCAAGACGCCAGCACCTCGTCCCTTTCGCGCATCGCAGCGTGGAAGGCCCTCTACGAGCAGCACCGGTCCGCGCTGCAGTCCATCAAGGAACGTACGCTCGACGTGCAGGCCAGCAGCGTCGCTGAGGAGGCGCAGCTTTCCTGTGCGGACCTGGATGAAGAGGCACGGCCAGGCTTCGTCGTGCCTGGTGCAGACCACGACACCCGCGGCTCGTCCGAACCTCGCGTCGACAATAGCGTCCAGCCACATCAAGCTTCGGGCAAGCTGGCAGAGAAGCCCGGCGGAAAGGATACAGGTGATTTACCTGTACAGCTCAATGATAGCTTAGAGAAGACGCCCACGCTGGCAGGACCTGCCAGCGGCGTGCCTGTCAAGCCAGGTGCCAGTGACCTGCTTGAAGGCAGCGGCATGCGGAGAACGGAAGCTGGCGAATCTGGTGAATCCTCCGAGTCTAGTGAAACGTGGACAGCTCCGGAGACACTGAAAAGTGACGTGTTCTCTCCGGCTGTTCCTGACAACAGAATGGAGGAGATTATTGAGCATCGTGATGGAAAGCCAGGAGGGAACCCGCCTGGCGGTTTACCGGAGTACCCTTGCTCGTCCGAATCTGTTCGTGGGCAAGCGATAAAGAAGTTCAGCTCTTCGAAGTTCATGACTGCGGAGAACACCGCCGGAGATGAACTGATGCCTCCAGTGGAAGAGCATCCAGTGGAAGGCATGGAGTGTTTAGCCGAAAATTGTTATGCGTGGCACTCTTGGTGCTAACAGCACTTGTATGTTTTACATGACGTGCGTTATTTAAATTTTGTGCAACTTTTGCTGTTTTACGAGGTGATAGTATATGGGTGCATTCAATATACTCCTACTGCATGCAGTTTATGACTTTTCCAGTAAAGGAGCCGTGTTTTGTGCTTTCATGCGCCACGCGCGAATAAGATGTTAGCAGAGCCAATGACACTAGTTATCCGATGTGCTGATTCTCAGAAATTTTCTGCTTGTGATAACGTATCGCAATATGGACATCCTTTTCAGCGTGACTGATGAAATAGTTGTCCTTTAAAAGCGCTAGCGTGTGTTCGCGCGCCTTTCTTTTTGTCCCTGTAGACACCTTGGGGAAATTGAAACATTGGGCTACCCAAAGAGGGAAAGAGAAATGAGATAATGATGTAGGTTGGGCACCTGTCCTCGTGCAATAGTACTCCTGACAACTACAGACATGACTGATCCAGGAAGCATTATGTATGAGCGCGGCATTTATGACCAGGTTGGCGATAGTTTTTCTTTAATATAACAGTATTTTTTGCGCTTACGTTTCACACATATACTCATAAGAATTTGTAAGGTAAGAAGGTAAAAAAATGTACACACGATCTAGCAACTGAATTAAACATTGGCAGCACAGGAACACTGAGTTACAACCGACCTAAATGCCATGTCCGCGGGAACATATGCCCGAAAAATTCGTGTCTCTATGCGCTCGGCTATAACAACAGTATTCTTTATTGCCCCTTTCTTTTTCATGAGTACATTTTCCACCACACCTAAGCATGCATACAGTGCCTGTGGATGCGTAGTCAGGTCAGCAGGAACGGACGGGCAAGCATCCGCTATACTAAGATGCATTCAGAACAGCAAGACCCATTGAGGGTTTAACAAAATTTCGAAACAATTTATAACAAAATCGAACCCAAACCAAGAGAAAAATTAGAAAGAAAAGGCACTTTTACAACGCTAACAGTCAATATTTTATAATACTATGTATGAGCTCATCTGCTTGTAGTCTGCTATTCGAAGGTGTTTATCCACGGTTCGTCGTCGTCAGAATGAGCCATGACACGTCGTTTATTTAGTTTTATTTATAGCAGGCACCGACTGTTCTGTCAAAGAGTCTGAAATAATTCAGCGACTGATTACGTATGTGGGACTGAGCGTGTCGATGTTGCGTCTTGGTTATGAGATGAACAATGGTCTTGGAAGGCTCCGGACTAATTTAGACCTTCTGGGAGATTTAACAGGCGCTGGCTTTGCCCTGTGCACAGGGGTTTGTATATTTCACTCGTATCTAAAAGTCTGGGAGCCGGGATGATTCGATAATGGGGCCTCATGCTTAGCAGCAGAACGCTTTAGCAACTGCGCCATAGTGGTGGGTCATTGAGGACAGGTATTACCAACACAAACGAGCAAAGATGGATCTTTTCATAAGGTGTGACGAAGGTGATGAAAAGAACAAACAAAGGGGCAACGCTTACGAACAAGGATATTTACTTCACCATCACCCATTTTAATGACCACAGCTCAGCCTTCTGGGTTATACTTTTCTAATATCTTTTTTTTAACCGTGTGTGCTGCTTTTTCTTCAGTTCTGCTCCTTCTGATTTCTATTCTTGAAAATGATGTCATGTTTCAGCCGCAGCCATCCAATTCTTGACCGATCACCCAGCTTAGGCACGTGCTAAATCATTGCATGATTAGACAGCAAAAACAACGCTTTATTAGATTTCGCGCCTGCTTCGTTACTCCGGACCCTCCCCCCTTCCCCCTCCCCCGTACGCCCCTTCTAATTTCAGTATTGGCCGCGGTATTGCCCAACGCCTCGTCCTCGCCCCACAAGATGCCCCCAGTTGCCCAGGCAGCGCCCAAGGGAACGAAGACTTACATCGCCTCCACCACCACGGCAGCGCCTGATTCCTCTACGGAGAGCGAAGGCAGTACGGGTAAGGGTGTTCCCACTGCGGTGCTGTATCCCATATGCAGTGTGGCCAATGCTCACCTCAATCTCATAGCACGATCGTGAGGAAACTTATGTATGCGGACCGCGTGAATTCCACTTTAATGCTTTCGTGTAACTTAACCTAACGCAGTTAATATAATTTCGCACTCATTTCAGAAGCGGTAATGTGAAACTTCATTAGATAAACAAAACCATGTATTTTAGGCGATTGTGCGCTTCTTTCATTAAAGAAATTTGTATACTGCGAAATATTTAAAACCACACAGTATGGTCCTTCATTCAGCAAGCGAGAAACAGCATCTGTGCATGCCGATTACCCGCCGCGGTGGCTCAGTGGTTAGGGCGTTTGACTACTACTGATCCGGAGTTCCCGGGTTCGAACCCGACCACGGCGGCTGCGTTTTTATGGAGGAAAAACGCTAAGGCGCCCGTATGCTGTGCGATGTCAGTGCACGTTAAAGATCCCCAGGTGGTAGAAATTATTCCAGAGCCCTCCACTACGGCACCTATTTCTTTATTTCTTTCTTCTTTCACTCCCTCCCTTATCCCTTCCCTTACGGCGCGGTTCAGGTGTCCGCCGATATATGAGAGAGATACTGCGCCATTTCGTTTCCCTAAAAACCAACTATTATTATTATTATTATTATTATTATTATTATTATTATTATTATTATTATTATTATTATTATTATTATTATTATTATTATTATTATTATTATTATTATTATTATTATTATTATTATTATTATTATTATCATGCCGATTACCCTCAAGAACATTGCGGTAAGGCTGCGTCTAGCGTAAGAATTCAAAATGATAACACAATATAAAACTACTGAAACTGTTTATTTAGCCTTGTCAGCAGTAACGGCACAATAAAGACCACCCTTCAAACTCTTCGCATATGTACGACAAAAAAAAAGTAAAAGCCCGGCCCTAGCATATAGCGCCGCCAGCTCGGTTTACTGCTTGAGTCAATTTTAATAGCTGCAATAAAAACAATATTCGTACCTGTTGAGGAACCTGAGATCTTTAGTCCTTATTAAACTTGCTCGCTCAAATGCTGGTCCTCTTGCAGACAGCAGGGATAGCGTCACCAAACTTATGATCGGCTTGCTTCTCTTCGCTATCGTAAGTATAGAAATTCTACGCGCCGTTTCTTCGAACATTACTAACATATTCGCATGTATTTTTTTTTAAAACGACCGCTTCGTGGCTCGTTGTTTCAGGCTTATCGACTCTATGCGCATGCAACTGCCCACTAAAGGCAAACAAAATGCCTATGAAATAACGCAAAAATGGCGTCAAGGTGACCGAGATGCATGCGAGGCGTCTCACTGCATCGCACATCCGTCTGCGAGTCATGCTTTCGGGTCTACTAATTAGTCGCCAAGATGCAGTGCTAATAAAAGCGTTGTCATTGCCTTTGTACTTACACAGGATATGCCATTTTATGGCAGCTCCCCAAAAGGTAACACTTCAAAACAGGGGTGCCTTGCCCGACTGCATGGGGAATAGGAGGCAGTCACAACAATGAAATGGCTTCCTCAGGTCTGTAAGCGCACTGGAACCGAGTGCTTCGTATGTCTGAACGGAGCTCACAAAATATGATGCGACATGGCCTGAATCTCACATCGATGCTCACCCGAGGGTTTTTTTAGAGACCATGAACAGTAAGTGCACGCGCCCATTTGTAATGGAAAGTCTCAATAGGGTTTAATTGAGGAGACGGCCTCAGCCCATTGGACGCACCTCTGCCGGCGATTTCAAATAAGCTGTAATGCTGTATGACATTCCAACGGCCACGAAGAGATTGAAAGGCCATGTGCGAAAGAAAGGGGATGACGATCCCGACTCCCTCGCGCTGGGCTATCAAGCGACTCGCAGCTCGCACAGGACCTCTGACTGGACCCCGTCCATCGTCAAGGGTTGTACTCGTAACCAAATTGTCAGAACCAGGCAAAAAACGCAGGTTCTAGGATTTTTTTCAGTTAATTATTTTTAATCCGGAGCTCTCCACTGCGGCGCCTTTCTACCTTCCTTAATTTTCTTCTGCATCGATCCTTTTCCCCATGGTGCGGCTGAAGCGCCCACCGAGACAGCTTTTTCTTTCCTCATAACCAATTTTAGTTTTGATTTCGTTTTTAGAGGTGGTTTTAAAGGGCCGGTGATTGTAAAGTGGTCCAGGCACTAAGCCACGCACGCAGGCGTGACTCTCCGAGCACCAGTCGCTTTCATCACCCCCTTTATTCGATGTTGGGTTACCTTCGTGGTTGGTTGTTATACTTGTCGCAACTCCACAGACTTAGCCGAGTGACTGGTTAACACCTTCTCAAATTGATTTCTTCTTTTCACTTTTAGCGCGATAGCGTTAAAGGCCCCCGTTCACCAGAAAATCCGGTGTCGGTGTTGTCAGCGAAACATCGCGGGAATGGCCTTGCAAGTGGTCCTCAAAGAGCAACCTAGGAGGCAGGTGGGCCACCTAGGTTACGTGACCTTGTGACGTCATCACAACCTGCCCTAATGATTGGTCGCTCGGGGAGGGCAAGTTGGGTCACACAAGGCCCACTAGTGGCAGCAGGCAATGGCCCATCGCTTAACCGCTGCACTACTACGCCAGGAAGGGTATGAGGGATCCCAGGGACCTATGAATGAAATGTAGAGAACGACCTTCTGTGTGCATGGGGGTTAACCCATTACGCTCTCGCGTCATGCCCTTAAGATGCTCAAGGGTCCCTTTCATTTTTTTTTCAGCTTGTACAGGCGCTTTATTTGGCTTTTGTCTTCGATACTGCTTTCTACAGCATACCAGGTAAGCAAAGCAGCCTCCTTCGTTTTTTATTTCATTTCATTCTAATATCTCCTGCTTCAACAGCCGAAATGTTGCGTTATTTATCAGAACGAACGATCGTTGCAGACGCTATGCATATTTGTTTCAGGGCCTGACTCTGGGGCTTTGGCCTGGGGTAAGTGCAAAAAATGTTATAAAGCAAGTTACATGGGTGAGGACGTTACGACCACTTGTGTGCATAATAAATTGATATCCTGTCAATTCACTCTTGACTCCCTAGAACAGAGACATAGGCATTAAGTTATTCAATACACCCAGGAAAGCCCAAATAAGATTTTCTTCCACAACAGTTTTTGACTAGTGTTGCGATAGTATCACTTGTGCTTCTGTGTGTGCCCTTCAGAAGTCTCCACACAACGGAAGCCCTCTTAAAAACGGAACAAAAAGTAACGGCGAAATCTAATTTAAAGCCGCAGTGGGAACGCGGTCAGTGTGAAAGCCAACCAGCTGTTACTGCTAACCCAGATTTGTTGTTTAAATATCTTCTATTGCATCACTGCCTTTAGAGATGTTTTATTTATTTAAAATATTAACTTAAATAATAAATAAAAAACATCTATATGTCCATATTCAGTGCAGAAAAAAACCCTTTAAATAGCATATTAAGAAATCGCGATTTATTCGAAGCAAAAAAAAAGCGCAAATAATATCGCCAGACATAATGTAAAATATTACCTCCAGTACAAATAACATATAATGCTAAAGTATCATGCCAACAGGATGGTGCAGGGAGCCGCCATATTGCTGTGTCTCTGCCGGTGAATTTCACCAAGCATTGCCCATAAATAAGCAAGCTGGTTTTTTTTGGGGTTCACTCCCGAACATCAGCTATATTTCGAATATTCAAAATACACAGCAGTCCTGAGCTCACGAATATCAAATGTGCGACATTAAATTTGTATTTGATATTGTAAAAAGTTCGCATAGTCCTATTTTTGAGACGTTGATGCATTGATTCAGCAGTATATAGGTCGCATATTTTGTTATCCTATTCTTCCGCTGTTCTTCAGCTGTTGCAGGCTGTAACATTTGTACTGATATATAAATAGCTGTTCGAAATTGTTTTCATTCGTATTTCACCAGAACACGTCCCTCTACACTGTTAAGTCTTTCCCTTCTTTGTGCATTTATTTTTAATTTTATGCACTTGAATGCTGCTTGCGCTATGAATAAATGAAATTAAATATTCTATCTCGAACGGCTGCGTTCCAATCTACAGAAAAATCACTTTCTACAACACTGTTCAGACAGACCTGCTTAAGCAGCACTTATTCAAGACTGTGATGCAACGTGTTATGCAGATGTTTGTCTGCCTCTCCGTGCAAGGAACTCTCTTACAGTGCAAGCATGGGCCACATAAACATAAACAAACGGGCCAATAAGAATCTGCCCCATTGACAGTTTGCATCGGCGCATCTCAATGACGTCATAGCCCAGCCGATGTGCACAATTTAAAGGAGCTTTGTCGTTTTGCAAGTGCCTCACGATCAGCGTTTGTCGCCCAATTGCAGCGCTGTTTGCTCTGTACGTCACCATGACCGCCATCCGAGTATTGTTGGGCTACTTCTTCTGCCTTGCCCTTGCCTCTGTGTACCACGTAAGGACCTCCAGATGGTTGAAATTATTCCGGATCCCTCCACTAAGGCACTTCTTTGAGTCTTTCTTCTTTCGCTCCTACCTTCTGCCTTTCCCTCACGGCGCGGTTGAGGTGTCGGAAGCGTATCAAAAACATAATGATGCAGCGGCGAGTGTCAACATGTTACCATCTGAAGGAAGGCGATTTTAAAACGTAGACTGAGAACTTTAAGGTCTTTATAACCGCGCAGCGACGGCTGTAAAATTGTTCAGAAAGTATGCTTTTAATAGCGCCATGTTCCCAGTTCACCTAAGATTTTGTCAGCAGCACTTAGCTTTAGCTCATACTCGCGAAGCGCGTAGACTAGCCATGTGCTGCTCGATAGCAGGATAAAACTTAAGTCTGCAGTGGACCTCCGCCCACATGGCATGACTGCCACACGTAACTCCTCTGCGACACGAAAGTAGACCATTGCGAAACCCTTTCTTGTTGTTCAAACAAGAAGCTAATCACAAGATTAAATTATAAGGGCAAGAATTTTGATGCCTCTGCCTTGGTTAATGCAACCAAACTTTAAAAAGCTGGTTTGTTTAATCTTAAGTCAAGGGGCTCTTGAGGTGAGCATTAGGCTGTTCTCTATAGATTAGCTCCAGACCTAAGTTTGAGGATTAGTTTTTTTTTTCTTTTTGGCTTTGCTGTATCGTGTGCCAAATGTGCCAAATCGGTAATGCTTGTCAGGCCCCTTGCCAGCCCCCTAGATAACTGTACCAAGTTTCTCTAAACAAAGATTTGATTTGATATTATTTCTTTTCTTGTTGTTATCTTGTTCTGCAGAGCCTGTTGTTCTGGAACACGCCAGCCTTTCCAGCACTGACCTACCCCTCGTGGCTAGAACCTATGGTAAGTTAATTGCTGACTGGTGCGATTAATGGTTTTTTTTTTCGATAAGGCTACGCGCTTATGGATACTAAGCAGAATAGCATCTCTTATCGCACTGTTTCCATTTGTCGGGCGCTAGCTGGAAGGAGCTAACAGTGAACGTCAGAGTCCTTTCAACCAACGGTTCAAGACGGCGTACTTTGGAGGCGGCCAGATGGCGCCCACCACTACCTGCAGTTGCTGGCTTAGATTTATCGCCATTGCTAAGATACAAAACGCTTATTTTCTCTTTGATATCGTCACACCACTGATCACGTGTCCACTAAAAAAAACAGCAAATTCACGTACAGAATAGGACGGAAGCCAGCAGGCCGCAGGGTCTGCTTTTCAGCTGTATATTCGGCCACTTACGGAGCCTTTCAAGCTACCACGGTCCTCAGAGGGAACATGATACTCACCCGCACGCTCCAGAAATTTTAAACTTCGGGAGTGTCAAGAATGTCCCATTACAAGGCTTAGCACCAGCCCCTGTAGTCTAGGAACTTTTGACCAACCCTGCATGTTGGTAATTAAAGTGTCGAAAGAAAGTAACTTCTTTGTACCGCCGATCACAAACACGCGGTCTGCTGGCCCTAAAGGTTTCAGTGTTTGATCTGGAAGCACCGTGCAAGTAACCTTACGGTTTCCGTCCGTGTCGCATCTCTTTATCGCTGTTCGTGACACCGCCCGGTTGGTCACCTTGTCTTGCCAGCAAGTCAGTGGTTAGATTTACATTGTACGGAAATATAAGGGTAGTAGTATAATCTCCTACCTTCGCACTGTCCCCGGCTGTTAGTAATCCTTTGACTTCCTCTGCGTCCGAGGAGGGGTGACAAATGGTACACAAAGTTTAGGGGCGCATCGGGAAAGGCGCAGCAGGGGTGGGATGGGTAGTGTTTAAGAAACGCAGTCGACGGCCTATTTTTAAAGCGTCATCAGCAGAATTATTAATAAGGTTGTATAAATGATTGAGGCTATATATATTTTCAGGCGTGAGAACTTCCCTTCATCGTACGATGTTTGGTTACTGGCGACGTGTCGATATTGGCCTCCTGATTGTCTTGCTCAGACCGCTTTTGAATCTTATGATCGATTCCAGCTCACTTGTGCGAATTCCAGATTTTTTTTTCTGTGTATTCACGTCTTCACGGGATTTTCTTGTTTGTCATCGCAGGACGCCAAGGTCGCTCTCTCTTTTCTGGTCAAAAATGGCTTCTGGCTGCTCGTGGGGACGTTCGTTCTCAGATGCTTTGAGTCGTTATTCATTGCTTGCGATAACAGCTACTGGAGCGCCAGATCAGCGAACGTACGTATGGTGTGCGGTAACACGGAAAAGCCATAAACTTACAGCGACGGTCAGGCAAATGGATGAATGAGTTAATGAACAGATGAATTGGCTAACAAATGAACGGACGGACTGAAAGCGGGATGAAAAACTTTTAGACGATCCTTGTTGGACCGGTTGAATGAGTTAGCGTGTTCTGTTTGCATGTCGCACACACTGATTGCTCTTTTTGTATAGTGGTGGTATACTAAGGTTCGTTATATGTCCGAGGTTGAGACACTAAAGTTCGTTATATGCGAGGTCGGCACTTGAAAGCTCGTTATATCTGAGGTAGCATACTAAAGTTCGTTATATCCGTGGGGGCCACGTGTGACGGCGGTCGCTATTTCCACCTGCACAGATCCTTTTGATGCTAATGCATTAATAAACAGTCTAATCAGCACGCAAAAAGTTCCTTTCCACAACTTTACACAGCATTTCGATAGAGCTCTCAGGCCCGCGTAGTCAGTTTGGTAACAGCAACGTACGCACCGTTATGTAACAAAGTTGGCATCAGAAAAAGTGTCCTGAGGTGAACACGAACAAGCACGACGATAAAGTAATGGCGTACGCCCCCACCTTGCGTAAGCCTGCGGCTTGAGTAGCAGGACGCAGAGTTTTGTATCAAACCGAATTGATCAAAAAATGTCCAATGGGAGACGCTAGTTAGCAGGACAATTAGTTTTCCGCCTTTCCTTGCTCGTGATACCGTGTACCAAAAGGTCCAAATAGTCACTTATTTCTCATGACAATTACAATATAATACAATGCAAATACAAATACAAAGCTAATACAAATACAAGCGGCGTTGCGGGTCTAATGAACGCATGCGGGCTTGTCTCAGGTTTCGATCTCTTAAAACTGCAGCGATGTTGTCAGGACTGCACGCTGGAACAGTGCAGCTAATGTTATAGAAGTTGTCGGGCCGGTTATACGTCGAAGTTATGCGTTTACACGTGCTGTCAAGCTTTTATGAAATGCGAACGTTAGAAAAAAATGAATTTATTTGCATTCAAGGTGTGTTGTTCAAGATTTAATGATGCACTATGTAGTATCCAGAGTAACAATTAGGCTAGATGTGTCTATTCCAGGATGCATTGGAAGGTGACGGTGAAATCAAATTTTTTTTCGTTAAAATTGCCTTTCATAAACTTTTGACTTATCTGCCGTTGTACGGGGAATAGCTAAATTCGTCAAAAGAAAAACGCAACGTATACCAATTATCTGCGCTGCAGGTCTCGAGGCTGTCGGAGCTACAGGAAGGGGGGGGGACCAGCCCTAACGTGTCAGATTTTTCAAGCGCTTTGTTACGGTGCGTACGCTGCGTGAACGGGCGCCGAATTCTTCGTCGTCGAGCCGAGCAGGGCGACTTTTGAGCAGAGTCCTGAGCGAGACGCGAAGAGCGCTACAAACCTGCACGGAGAAATTCTGCGGCTTTAGGTTGGACCGCGCCAGAGAATTACGATACTATTGCCGACCCAAAACATACAACACTACCTTTGACTCTGTAAACCATCGCTTTCGGGCGCATGGCCGCAAGAACGATTGCTCTTTTTTCTTTTTTTGATGCGAAAATCTTCAGTACGCTAGGTAAAGCAGTCGTCGCGTAGGCCGGAGAATGACCTTGAACGACCTTCAGCCCGACCACGTTAGCCGTTTATGATCATATGTGATACAGTTATGCTGTCCCCTGACTTTGACCCTTGAGCTTTAGTTGACCTTTGACATTTGGTGACCTTAGGGTAGACCTTTGACCTTAAGAACATCTGATGAGGTGATGTGAAGCCACGTGATGACATCCGATGAGGGTGTCGTAAGACCGTGTGATACCACGTCATTGCCACGCGGTCGGGTGGGTGTTGTTACGTCTCGCCTACCTACGACGCGCGGTATAGCCGGCGCGGATGCAACGGACGCCGCGGCTTCGTTCATCGCGGCCGCAACGCCTCCCGCCAAGCGCGTCCAGGCATGTTTCAGTGCCACGTGTCGTCGTGCGTGCGTGTGTGTGTGTGTGCATGTTTTGCCCACGCTTGTCAAAGCGCGGCAGCCGGGGAGAGGAGCTCCTCAACTGGGAGGCGAGGAGGTCTGACCGGCGCCGGCCTGGCGGACGCGCCCGTCACGCCTGAACATGTTCAAGCGTCGCCGTATCGGATGACTCTTCCCAAGCCGTTCCCTCTTGCCCTCGACTCCGTGGGTATAAAGCGAGCTGCCCCGGACGCCAACGAGAGCCTTCGATTCCTTCCTTCGAGTAACGTGGTCGCCCTGACCGGCTGCTCTTTTGCGATGCCAGAATAAACAAGTTGTTCTGTTGCCAGTCGACTCATCCTTTGCCGGGACCTTCGGATGTTTCCAGCTTTGCCCCAGGCCGCCAGGCCAACGCTACCCTTGGGGCTTGCAACCCAAATGCAACAACTGGTTGCCAGCGGTGAGATCCCGACAACGGAGGCCAGCAGCGAAGATATGCGGTCAACTGTATGCTGAGCAGCACAACGACCATCCGGGAGCAGTGCAACGAGCCCTGTGTGATGACTGGTTGCCTGCAGCGGAACGACTGCGCTGAATTCGTGGCTGCGAGGTTTGGTGAGTGCGGGACTTTCTTCTTCTGAGTTTTGCCAGGCTTTTGTTAGTGTCAGAAACAGAGCTGGTAATTGTGGTTGTCGTTGCTGCCGGGTTAGTTTGCGGCAAGACAATAGTAGGCAGTAGAGAAAGCAGCATTCGGAGCAGCCATGGATTTGAAGTCGTTGCGCAAACCGAAATTGCTGGAGCTTGCAAGAGAGTAATTGGGTCTTGATGTCTCAGACAAACTCAGAAAACCAGAACTGCTAAGGGCGATTCTTGAGTTGGAGGCTGAGGATGACGAGCTGTCGGAATGCCTTGAGACCATTGAGGAGAGGGAACAAAAAGAGAAAGAGGAGCGCGAACGTAAAGAACAAAAAGAGAAAGACGAGCGCGAACGTAAAGAACAAAAAGAGAAAGACGAGCGCGAACGTAAAGAACAAAAAGAGAAAGAGGAGCGAGAACGTAAAGAACAAAAAGAGAAAGAAGAGCGCGACCGTCAACACGCTTTGGAAATGAAGCGTCTCGAGGTAGAGATGGAACGCGCTCGTAATGGAAGTCAGGCACACGGTGCAGGAGAACGGGTATCGTTCAAAATGACTGACCTGATGCGGCCGTTTAAGCTTGGAGAGGACATTGGTTTGTTCCTGGTTAACTTTGAGCGAACGTGCGAGAAGCAGGGGTTCTCTCGGGAAACGTGGCCACAGCGCTTGCTCACTTTGTTACCCGCCGAGGCGGCCGACGTAGTCGCTCGCTTGAAGAGAGAGGAGGCAGAGGATTTCGACCAAGTGAAATCAAGTCTGCTAAAAAAGTACAGGCTGTCAGCGGAGGCGTTCCGTCGGAAGTTTCGGGAAAATGAAAAAGGCAGAAATGAGTCATATACAGAGTTTGCCTACAGGCTTATGTCAAACATGCAGGAGTGGCTCAAAGAAGAGAAAGCGTTTGGTGACCACGAGAAAATTCTGCAGTGTTTCGGGCTGGAACAGTTTTATAGTCGGTTACCTGAGAACGTGCGGTACTGGGTCTTGGATAGGCCAGACGTTAGTACAGTGGCTAAAGCCGCCGAGCTAGCCGAGGAGTTTGTGACGCGTCGGGCTCGCGGAGCTAAGGACGGTCAAAAGGGTGAATTTGGCTCCAAGTCTGAGAGGCCGAAGTTCACACCCATGAGAGCAAGGGGGGACACACGTAGTGCGGATGCGAGTGAAAGCAGTCCGACCGAACGTAAGGAGACGGCGGCAGCCGAAGCCGAACGCAGAAAGCGGTTCGAGGCGAGGCAAGCGCGCGTGTGTTATACGTGCCAGAAGCCGGGTCACTTTTCGGCGCAGTGTCCAGAAACAAAAACAAAAGTCGTTTTTTTGTCATTATGCAGCACTGACGAGAACATGAAGCTTCTCGAGCCTTACATGCGAGACTTCCTCGTGAACGGGAAAGAGTGCCGAGTGCTTCGTGATTCCGCAGCTACAATGGATGTAGTTCACCCCTCTTACGTAGAACCCGATATGTTCACGGGCGAGTGCGCATGGATCAAGCAAGCCGTGGAAGCTCACAGCGTGTGTCTGCCCGTAGCAAAAGTGCTCATTGAAGGACCTTTCGGAGCAATTGAGACGGAGGCAGCAGTGTCATCTATGCTGCCCCCCCAGTACCCGTACCTATTTTCGAACCGGTCCGATCACCTCCTGCGCGAGAAGGGTCTTTTGTTTGGTGAGGCTAGCGTTCAGGCCTTAACCAGATCGAGAGTTCGGGAGCTCGCTGCAAAGGCGGTAGTTGCGGGGCCGACGTTGTCGAGCAATGAGAAAGGGTCGGAGGCGCAGCAAGCTGATATTCAGAGCACGTCCGAACTGAATAAAATTGAGCCTGTAGCGCTGAAGGCACCAGGTACTGGAGAGGAAATGCCCGACACGGGAAAATTAGAAGAGCTATCTACAGATTTGCTCATCGCGCCTACGTCCGATGGACTTAATAGGTTGCTAAAAGTCAGCCGGTCGGCTTTGATAGCAGAGCAAAAAAAGGATGGCAGCCTAGAAAACATGCGCTGCAATGTCAAAGAAGGTATCGCCAAGAAAAATGTTCGTTTTGTGGAAAGAGGTGGGGTCCTGTACCGGAAGTATCTAGACCGCAGAGGAGTCGAGTTCGATCAGCTGATCGTGCCTCAGTGCTACCGTCAGGATCTGTTGCGCTTGTCGCATGGCGGTTCGTGGTCCGGACACCTAGGAGTTAAGAAGACTAAGGACCGTCTCTTGCAAGAGTACTATTGGCCAGGGTGTTTTCGTGACGTAGAAACCTTTGTGAGGACATGTGACACCTGTCAGCGGGTTGGCAAACCAGGGGACAAATCGAGGGCGCCGTTGAAGTTGGTACCTATCATTACGGAGCCTTTTAGACGGCTCGTTATTGATACAGTGGGACCTCTGCCGGTAACAGCCACGGGGTACAGACACATTTTGACTGTGATCTGCCCAGCGACAAAGTTCCCTGAAGCAGTGCCGCTTAAAGATCTCAGCTCAGTTGAGATAGTCAATGCACTACTGTCCATATTTGCGCGAGTTGGTTTTCCTGCGGAAATCCAGTCAGATCAGGGCACAGTGTTTACCAGCGCTTTGACGACAGCCTTTCCCGAAAGGTGTGGGGTAAAGCTGTTACACAGCTCAGTGTACCACCCACAGTCGAATTCCGTTGAGAAGCTCCACTCCGTCATGAAGCGCGTGTTGAGAGCATTGTGTTTTGAGCAACAAAGTGATTGGGAGCTGTGTCTGCCTGGGGTGATGTTTGCATTAAGGACCGCGCCGCATGCGGCTACGGGGTTTTCGCCAGCTGAGCTGGTGTACGGTCGCTCGCTGCGGTCTCCGCTTCGCATGCTTCGAGACTCGTGGGAAGGCAGGGGCGACGACCCAGTCGTGGTCGAGTACGTGCTTAGTCTCCTCGAACGCTTAAGAAGGGCACAGGAGTTGTCAGGTGAAGCAATGGCAAAGGCCCAGCAGAGGGCCAAGGTTTATTATGATCGGACAGCCAGGGCCCGTCGTTTTGAGGTGGGCGATGAGGTGATGATATTGCGCACATCGCTAAAAAACAAACTCGACGTGCAGTGGGAGGGCCCAGCACGGATTGTTCAAAAACTGTCGGATGTTAACTACGTGGTGAGTCTGCCAGGAAAACGGAAAGCACAGCAAGTTTACCACTGTAATCTGCTCAAACCCTATAGACAACGGGAAGCAGTGGTGTGTATGATGGTAAACGTTCCCGAAGAGCTTCCGGTCGAGCTTCCGGGACTACGCTCAGTGACGAACAGGGAAGACACTGATCAGGTCATTAGTGACTTAATCATTAAAGCACCGCTGTCAGCTGAGCAGAGAACCGAACTACACCAACTCTTACAAGAGTTTCAAGGTCAGTTCTCTGAGAGGCCTGGTAGGACTTCTGTCCTTACTCATGATATAGAACTTACCTCCCCAGAGCCAGTACGATCCAAGGCGTACCGGGTGTCACCCCGCCAGCGCGATATTATGGAGGCTGAGGTAAAGAAAATGCTACAGCTCGGTGTTATTGAGGCGGGTGAGAGTGATTATACCTCCCCTTTGATTTTAGTTGAGGTACCGGGCAAGGAACCTCGTCCTTGCGTCGACTACCGCAGGCTTAATTCTATCACTAAGGATCAAATTTATCCGATCCCTAACATCGAGGAGCGCCTTGAGAAAGTTAGTAGCGCTCAGTTTATTTCCACCCTAGATCTTGTCAGGGGTTATTGGCAGGTTCCACTTACAGAGGAGGCTAGTAGGTATGCGGCGTTCATTTCACCAATGGGAACATTCCGTCCTAAAGTTTTGAGTTTTGGTTTGAAGAACGCGCCATACTGCTTTTCAAGCCTCATGGACAAAGTGTTGCGGGGACAGGAAGAATTTGCTTTACCGTATTTAGACGACGTAGCGATATTCTCCGCATCCTGGTCTGAGCATATGGCACACTTGCGGGCAGTGCTAACCCGCCTGCGCGAAGCGGGCTTGACAGTCAAGGCTCCCAAGTGCCAATTAGCACAGGCCGAGGTTGTCTACCTCGGTCACGTGATTGGACAGGGTCGTCGCCGCCCCTCTGAAATAAAGGTGGCCGCTGTGCGAGACTTCCCGCAACCGCGCACGAAGACCGATATTCGGTCGTTCTTGGGTGTCGCCGGCTACTATCAGAGGTACATCCCCAGGTACTCCGATATCGCGGCTCCCCTGACGGATGCTCTAAGAAAAACAGAGCCCCAAACAGTCGTCTGGAGCGAGACAAAGGAGAGAGCTTTTAGCGCCCTAAAGAGCGCCCTAACAAGCCAGCCTGTGCTACGATCGCCAGACTACACAAAAGGGTTCGTTGTTCAGTGCGATGCTAGTGAGCGAGGCATGGGCGTTGTACTGTGCCAAAGGGACAATGGAGAAGTGGAACACCCCGTCCTGTATGCTAGTCGTAAGCTGACCTGTCGTGAGCAGGCGTACAGCGCCACCGAGAAAGAGTGTGCGTGTCTCGTGTGGGCCGTTCAGAAATTGTCATGCTACCTAGCCGGCTCGAGGTTTATCATTGAGACGGATCACTGCCCTCTCCAATGGCTGCAGACCATCTCTCCCAAAAATGGCCGCCTCCTGCGCTGGAGCCTCGCTTTGCAACAATATTCCTTTGAGGTGCGTTACAAAAAGGGGAGTCTCAACGGTAACGCCGATGGCTTAAGTCGAAGCCCCTAACGTAGGAATCCGCCTCAAAGTTGTTGGTTACTGATGTTTTCTTCCTGAGGCAGGATTTTTAACATATTGCTTTTGTTTAGTGTTTCAAAGTGATTATGTGCTTTCTTGTGCAATTTTCCAATTTGTGGACGCGTTCTGAGTGCTGCTTGACTACTGTAAGGAACTAGGCAGTAGTATAAAAGGGGAAAGAGCCTGGCAGAGCTTAGTGAGGGTTGTCTCGTGCTTGCTGACTGAGCGGTTGCGTTTCGGCGTAGTTCTAACGCTTGCTGGGAACGAGCACAAAAATGGCAACTCTCCCGAAGTGACTTTGCAGTGTCCTATGTGATCCTGAACCCGAGAACGAGGCCTTCTCTGTGCGCTGCGCTCAAGCAACGTCGAGGGACGATCGGTTTCGATTACGAGCATCATCGAGCGACATCCCTCTGGACAGCGGATGCAGTCCCCTGACCATCGGGATCTCCTTCTCCCGGCGGGGCGGTCTGTTACGTCTCGCCTACCTACGACGCGCGGTATAGCCGGCGCGGATGCAACGGACGCCGCGGCTTCGTTCATCGCGGCCGCAACGCCTCCCGCCAAGCGCGTCCAGGCATGTTTCAGTGCCACGTGTCGTCGTGCGTGCGTGTGTGTGTGTGTGCATGTTTTGCCCACGCTTGTCAAAGCGCGGCAGCCGGGGAGAGGAGCTCCTCAACTGGGAGGCGAGGAGGTCTGACCGGCGCCGGCCTGGCGGACGCGCCCGTCACGCCTGAACATGTTCAAGCGTCGCCGTATCGGATGACTCTTCCCAAGCCGTTCCCTCTTGCCCTCGACTCCGTGGGTATAAAGCGAGCTGCCCCGGACGCCAACGAGAGCCTTCGATTCCTTCCTTCGAGTAACGTGGTCGCCCTGACCGGCTGCTCTTTTGCGATGCCAGAATAAACAAGTTGTTCTGTTGCCAGTCGACTCATCCTTTGCCGGGACCTTCGGATGTTTCCAGCTTTGCCCCAGGCCGCCAGGCCAACGCTACCCTTGGGGCTTGCAACCCAAATGCAACAGTGTGCACAGTACGGCTGTCGCGAGCGGAGCTGCCATGGATGAGCCTCAGACGCTTAGAAAGCGTGCTTGTTTTTCGCTCAATTCCAGGGTTAGCCAAGTTAAGCCACTGGCAATTTTTTTCTTCGTCCTTAGCTTTTCGTATGGGTGGCCCGAAGTTGCGTGGACACCCCTGATGCGCACACGTCTACCGTGGTAAGAGGTGTTTTTTTGCTCACTCGAAGCGTTCTTGTGTAGCGTGCACACATGTCGTGTGGATAGTTCAAACCCCGACTCGTAACGGCGGAAGTCGCTGTCTTGCCGTTCTGCAATCATTGTTGCTCTCTTCCATTAAAGCATACGGTTGTCCACAAAGATAAAAAGGATGTCAGAGCGAAGGATTTTTTTTTGGGGGGGGGGGGAGGAAATGGCGCAGTATCTGTCTCATATATCGTTGGACACCTGAACCACGCCGTAAGGGAGGGGATAAAGAAGGGAGTGAAAGAAGAAAGGAAGAGAGAGGCGCCGTAGTGGAGGGCTCCGGAATAATTTAGACCACCTGGGGATCTTTAACGTGCACTGACATCGCACAGCACACGGGTGCCTTAGCGTTTTTCCTCCATAAAAACGTAGCCGCCGCGGTCGGGTTCGAACCCGGGAACTTCGGATCAGTAGTCGAGCGCCCTAACCACTGAGCCACCGCGGCGGGTTGTCGGCTACTGAAAAGTTTCGATATGCGCTGGTTGGCTCATATGCTTCGTGAAAAACAGCTGTGATGCATGCCGGTAGATCCATGATTGTGTTGCGTGCAGTTAAATTTTCTTCGTTACTGTTCTCCTCCTCCAGTGTGTACAGTACCTTCCGAGAAACAGCAGAGTCTTTAAAGTCAGCGTCTTTCACATACTTTTCCCCGTAATAGTCTGTGCGCTGTATTTCCGCGGCGATCTAAACATTTCCTGGCGTGTTTCATATTGCTTCCGCTCCAGTTATCCATACTCGTCGCAGAATTTGTCATCAACTCCGCAGTTGTTGGCATTGAGGTAAGGAATACTCAAGATCCGATTTAAGGGTACCACGCGAAAGCCTTAATGGGTTCCTTCAACGTCCTGTGTCGTCTTTACGTATCACTTCGCAGACACGGGCGCTGTTCTTGATTTAATATTTACTTATTTCGTTATTTTCATTTTTTAGCGATTTTATTTCTGTTTGTATTTCTTTATTTCTTTTTTAATACTGTAGACCAATAAGGAATTCTGTAGCGATGTACTCACTGCTGTATGCGTGATCGTTGTGTAGTGTTTGAATTGCCCGCGCGAGGTGATGCGGTTTGTGACGTCACGACCCTCTAGGGCACCCGATTTTCTCGACATGACAACAGCAACGCCAACAACTACGGTGGTTTCTCCGCTGAACTGGACCCTTAACGCAATCGCGTTAAAATGTACTTCGGTGGCTCTTTTTTTGAAAGCATCGCGGTCATGGCGTAGTTGGCTTAGGCACTTATAGTCGATGCTAGACAAGAAAGACATTTAGTATAGCGTATACCGCCTACCATCACCGTTTACCTGCACGTGCACTATACTGCGGCTGGTGGCAGCGGTAAGCGGGGACGGTAGGCGGCGAACGTTGCGTGAAAGCTCTCTAATCAAAGCAAGCCACGTTAACAGATAACAGCCCTTCAAAGGGAGCGTGCCGAAGCAACATTGGTACGTAAATTACGATTATCTTTATGTAGCCGATACCCAAAGCGGAACTGTACGGAAAATTCACCGGGCGTCAACCCTTCTGGTAACGCGAATGTCTGCCATGGCTTGGGTGGTGCGAAATGCTGACTCCAGTCGGAGTGCTTAGTAACTCTAAGAAAGGGTTTGAAATGTCTGTGCATTTGTGTCGCTGTATATACAGGGTGTTTCACCTGAGACTTTACACAATTTTTAAAAAGTCTTTTTTTCAGCATAGCATTGTCAGCGCTGAATTACATCATAATACAGCTAAGACTGAACCTGAACTAAATCTGAATAGCTAACTTTTTAGCTATTACTGTTAAACTGCTTAATTACTGAGAGGCTTGTATATCACCGTAAATAGTGTCCATATTAGCTTTTAGAATTTCGCGAATGCGGTTACCCTCGTCGTAGTAGCCCAACGAATTTCGGCTATTTCGACTAGTTACGTGCTCTGGAGAGGTTTAGTAGAAAGATGACTGACGCCAACCAGGTTAATTTTTGAAAAACACGACGTTTCGGGACCGGCTCGGTCCCTTCTTCACGGTGTGACTACGGGCGAGGCGCAGCTTGGCTTTTTAAGCCCTCGTGTTGAATACCTCCGGGTCAATGGCCGCAAACCATGGATGTAAGACGAAGGAAGTGTCCCCAGGGAGCGATTAACATTCCTTCGTGTCTGTTGTATGTGCCACGACTCCAGCAGAAGCCTCCTGCGCTGGTTGGCTTCGGTCTCCAGTAGAATAGTGCCGTCAAAGTCAATTCGGTGGTCACATTCCTCGCAGTGTTCGGCCACCGCGCTGCGCTGACGGTTCATTTGTCGGACGTCCGCTTTGTGTTGCCTCATTCTTTCGGCGAAGTTCTTCGTTTCCCCCACTTACGAGGCCGGGCAGACTGAGCAGGGAATCTTGTATACAACCCCTTGGGCCCTTTCTGTTGGGTGACGGTCTTTCGGGCGGGGGAGGAAGCGTCCGATGGTGGTAGCCGGTTTGTGCGTTGTTAGCACCCCTTCTTTACCGGGAATTCGAGGTTAGCGGCCATTGACCCGGAGGTATTCAACACGAGGGCTTAAAAAGCCAAGCTGCGCCTCGCCCGTAGTCACACCGTGAAGAAGGGACCGAGCCGGTCCCGAAACGTCGTGTTTTTCAAAAATTAACCAGGTTGGCGTCCGTCATCTTTCTACTAAATTAATTTTGCCAACCAGACAGACTTCTGTCAAATGTGTTCATTGGAGTCTGGAGAGGTTGCTCTGCCTGCAAGCTTCTCGAAAACGCATATATTTTGGCGCGATGTAGCTAAAATTTGTTCGCCCACAGCGCTCGAGGCTAAACGCGCGTTCGAAATTGATATAACTTACGATGGGCTAAACGCCTCTCAATAAGTAAGGACAGTAACAGTAATAGTTAAAAAGTTAACTGTTCAATATTAGTTAAGTACACATCTAATTAGCATATCTGAGCTATGTTCTGGTGTACTACACCGCTGACAGTGCCATGCCGAAAAAAGCGCTCTTCTGACTCAAGGAGCCCATTTTTTAAAATGTATAAAGTCTTAGGTGAAACAGCCTGTATGCACTCGCATTAGCGCCATGGATAAGCACCAGTGAATTCATTTAGGCGGAAGTGCTGAAGCGGCCGGATGCAGTAATGGGGCACGCCAGTGGGGCTGAAAAGGTAGAGGCAGGGGGTGGGCTAGGATAGGCAAATGACGCCGACGTCTTGATGATTTTTGCCTAATGTGCCGTATACAGCCATCGCTGTAAAACTAAGAACTTGTTTCACCGGCAGTAGTCAGCAAGCAGACAGTGATTTATTGACCAGCTAAGCGTGCACAACAATAACTGGGCATTTTTGACCAAATTATTTTGTTGGAGCTAAAAACAAATCAGCACCATAAGCTGTGCCTCAGCCGCGGTCCTCTTCTTTCAGTTGTCCATCAACATCACCATCATCATCAGCCAGACTACGCCCACTGCAGGCAAAGGCCTCTCCCATGTCTCTCCATTTGGTACAATTTTAGTTCCGAATGTGTGCTTACGACACTGATCGATATATCAACTGTTCCGCCTATAGCAGCTTGTTAAGCGGCAACATCAATAACAATTTCGCGCAAGCACCCACACGATTATAAATTCCAGGATGTAGCGGTTACGTGTTTAAAACAAGTTACTATTTTATCTTAGATTATGCTGCTGATGTGCCTCTACGGGTACAGCATGGCGATAGCTTCACAAGAAGAACGAGAGCTAATGCTGGACCAAATGGCAGTCTCGTCGGAGCAGACCTCGCCGCCACCCCCAGTAGCGGAATTACCACCGCCTCCACCCCCGCCTCCACCACCACCACCGCCACCGCCACCCCAGAAGAAGAAGGCCAAGCAGAAGCGGAAGCCACGGCCGCAGCCCATACCGGAGCCGCAGCCGGCACATGCAGAAGTCGAGTACGACAAGGACAGGATGAAAGAGCAAACGCCTCAGCCAAGGACGTTTCCCAGAATTAAATCCGCCTTCAATATCATACGTGGGGCGCCCCAACAACCCTGGCTCCCGTTACCCACGTCTCCCGAACCCAGCCCTTCTTCACGCAGGGCTTCTTCACGCAGACCTTCCGCGAACAAGCCTCCGCGCTTAAATATCAAAAGCTGGTTCGGGTCTCCAGGTCAAAGGGCTCGACGGGCGCGAAAAATTCCAGTGGAACTAAGCGAAGAGAGATCAGGACGACTTGTACGTATGAGAGCGCCTGAGCTTGGTCCAACAACATCAGCCTATGCACAGCCACAATCAGCCGATGCGCTGCCGCCCCAGTCAGCCGATGCGCAGCCACAATCAGCCGATGCGCAGCCCATCAGCCGATGCGCAGCCACAATCAGCCGATGCGCAGCCACAATCAGCCGATGCGCAGCCACAATCAGCCGATGCGCAGCCACAATCAGCCGATGCGCAGCCACAATCAGCCGATGCGCAGCCACAATCAGCCGATGCGCAGCCACAATCAGCCGATGTGCAGCCACAATCAGCAGATGCACAGCCACAGTCAGCCGATGCGCAGCCACAATCAGGACCCTCCCAAAAGCAAGATGAAGGCTTGGGTACGGCGCAAGATGCTGAGGTGAAGCCGTACGTGCAAATAAGAGCCATGTTCGAGCCCTCACTCGGAGCAGGGAGACCGGACGAAGCGTCGGCTTGGGTTCCTCCCTCTCCTAGACGACCGGTGCATACCAGCACAAGTGGCCTACGGGCACCTTGGGTGCGGGGCATTGCCGCCCAAATCGAGAGGCAGTTGCAGCAGCGGATACGATCGCCGAGACCACACTTTTTTAACGTTTCGATGGGAATGCGGCGCGTCGCAGCATCGGACGCTCCACCTGCTGGCTTCAACTACTTCCGTCTCAGGGAACCATGCATGGCAGCAGGTCCTTCACTACCGCTGCCACCAGTTTTGGAAGACCGTGCCAGTTTTGACCATGTTCGACTCATGGGGGAGGCCATCGGCGCTGAAGGAACAGTGAGACCGCAGCTCTTGCTGCCAACGCCCACGGAAGGAACGGCCCGAAGACCGGCAGGTGAAGGGGATGACCAAAACAGGCCCGAGCCGCGGCCGGATCCTAGGCTAAAAGCCCTGCAGTCTGTGCTCATAAACGCCAGCTTCACTCCTCTGGTGATGGACGAAGCGCAGCTGGAGAGACCGGTAGACTCCGCCGAGCGACTGCCTCCCAAAACTGGCAAATCGCAAGAAGACGTGGCTGGACAACCGCCGATGCCGTCGCCCCCACCGCCATCGATACCCCCACCCCCGCCGCCATTGCCGCCGCCACCGCAACATGCGCGGCGGAGGAGCGAGCGATTCTTCTTCCCATTCGGTGAATCGGCCGCTAAAATAAAGGCTCGATACTTGCCGACACATGCGTTTCTAGGAGGCATTACGCAGTACCGAACTTTGCCGGGAGCGCAAGAACTACTGCAGGCGCAGCAACCTCCGAGCTCCGAACGTCTGCTGCCGCCAGCTGCAGCCCAATCGGAGGCACCACAGTTGCCAGAAAGGGTTGCTGAAGGTGCGCCGCCAGCTGCAGGTCTCCTGTCGGAGCCACAGGAGCCTAAAGCGCCAGCTAGCGCTGAAGATCTGCCTCCGGCTGCAACCACCCTGCAGCAACCGCAGCAGCCGCAAGAGCCCGCTATGCCAGAGGACCTCCCACAGCCTTTAGCGCCTACGAAGGAGTACGAAGAGCCGCATCAACCTGTCAGCGCTAAGGAGGTGCCGCAGGATGAACCCAGACCCTCCGCTCAGTAACTTGGCGTGATGTCGCATGGATAGACGCGATAGTGTTGCGACTAAAGACAGGGTCTGAGAAAACTGCTTTTAGCGATGACCTGCGGAATGCAGTGGCGCTCAATGTAGGGCGTAGTCGAAGAGAGGGCTGCAGACGTTTTGTGTGCCACGCGCAGACATCCGGACGTTGCTTGGAATACTGTGTGCACTGCAGCGTGTCCCGCTTGTGCATATGGGCTCAACTTAATCGTTCACTTAAATAAAAGCGCTGTATTTGTCATGCCGACTCGGTTGTGGCCGTTGCACCTCTGTAATACACGTTTTGACCAACCGGGAAAGTTCGCTCGGCATATTTGTTATCTAGCAGCGCAAGTGTTGTGGTGCCGGGATGCGCCTTATTGGACCCCACTGGTGCTCCAGAAAAGATTACTCACGTAAGCTCTTCTCACAACTACAGATGACTAAGTTTTCGTGGGGGAATTTCGGGGTTAGCATACGGGGTAGGCAGCGGTTTCACATGAATCATATTTTAATTCGGCGCATTTGAGAAAACTGCCTTCGATAGAAATAAAAGGAAGTCCCTTTTACCGCTGCAATTACAACATTCTGCAGTCGCTATGCGCGGAAAACTTAGTGTCTTGTTCGCGCTGCTTCAGAAACGTTTAAAATTTTCAGAGGTTTTTCGAAGTCGGTAAAAGTAGATTCAGAATAACGCGGTAATGTTTTGAGTGCCGAAAAGAGATCCTGGCGTCGAAGCAAGACACAGTGGCACACCGCGGCTCTACAGCTGGGCGTGCAAAAAACAGCATGGTGGTAGCAACGCAGACGGATAAGGCAGGCTTCCGATTTCAGAAGCACCAAATATGCTGCTTTACTCATCATCGCAGCTCCCTGCCGAATCAGGTAGGTTCGACGAAACTCTACATGAATTTGCTGAGGTTACCTCTGAGCTGCATCCATGAAGACAGCCAGACAATTACTGCGCTATTTCCCTTTTTCAAAAGCCGAAAACCAAACCTTTCTTTACCCTTCACCAGTAAGGTGAAAAAAAAAGGAAATCATAAAGATAGAAACGCAGCAGCGCTGGCCTATTCGTTTGAGCATCCGCCTCGCATGTGGTAGGTGCTGGGTTCCAACCACAGCGCCGCCGGGTACCTGCCCGTTTTTCAACGAGTATAATCTATTCCCCGGCCTGGTGCTCGGCTTTTCAGGAATGAAATCTTGGGAGAAGGGTGTTGGGCCGCCCGATTCCGACAGATCATCTATCTATGCGTCGCAGCTATAAATCCACCGACATATAAAGCCCATCTGTGGCTCCCGCGCCTCCCGCAGGCCTCCGCAGTGGTACTTCTCTCTCAAGAATAAAAAAAACAACGGAGCATTAGACCACGGCTTCCAGGGGCGAGGGGAGGTTCTTGAAGACAAACCGCTTCTGCTAACAGAATGGTGGCAGGAGGACGCGCCCATGACACCTATTAAGATTATTGCCTATATACTCGAAATCGAAGCGATGGTGGCGCCTGCTGTATTGGTAGGCGAAACGTTCACCTAGGATTACCACAGTAACGACATGGAATCCTTCCAGCTTACTTCTAAATTTCTTCGAAGGTTTCGTTTCTTTTGTAGGGGTGCATTTATTATGTGTCCTCGGAGACGCTGTGTCGATCTTGCAGCGTATTCAGGCGTAGCGAGCCCCCACCCCTCAATAATGCCCTGTGGGCCATGAGGGTATCTAAAATAAATAAAATAAATAAATAAAAGAAAGTGGGGCAACTTCTTTGTCTTCAAGCGCAGCGTAGTGTCGGTGCATGCCGGTAGCGGAACCGGTGACAGTTGATACACTACACTTTCTAAGATGATATTATAAGCTCCCTTCATGGTGGCGATGGTCCCGTAAGGACTCGTTGAGCCGCCGACATATTGCGACGCGGGGATATACATCTGTTCACATTACAAGTTAGGTGACGCAGCTACCACCAGAAAGAATGCTATTGGCCAAAATAGGCTGCGCCTTGGTTAAAAGATTCGGTGAAAGACGTCATTGGTCGCAAATTTGACGTGAAGGAGGCGGCTACTTTGCGCTGACGGCTCCTGCACTCTAAACACGAATACGCCTATATGGGAGTAAAAAAGGGAGTTACCTGTCCTCTAGCGCATACCCTTTTACAAAAGGGCGTGCTCTAGAAGACGGTTTACTCCCTTTCTACTCCTTTCTGTTTAGAGTGCTCGCTCTCTCCGCTGCACGGCCTTCCAGCACGAACCTGGTCGGAGATGGCAGTGCAAGGTTCGCCCGCTTCGGCGAAGACACCGTGGTTGTGCGTGTGTGTGCGCGCGTAATGTATCTAAAACTGCAATTACTTTTAATTTTTTTGTCATTACGGCTGCCTTATTTTATCTTGCACTGAACCGTTCACTAGCCACACGGCTATCAGTCCAAATATTTTTGTATGCACATTCGAAAATAGTGATTTGACTTTGAAACTAAACGGCTGAGTAAATAAATAAATGAAACGTTTATTGTGAGTGAGTACTTTGAGGTTGATCTAAAATTTCTAAAGTGCCGTGATAAATGCACGAAATGTAAAGAAAAAACAGCACAATTATGGAGCCGCATTGTTTCCTTTTCTTTCTCTCTGGGCAGCCAACGCCCAGCGCCATCAACACCACATCCACGCCTTGTTTTATGCGCCAGCGGAGCAAAGCAGCGTCGGCTGTGCCGCAGTGCAGGCGACACTGCGGAGCGTTTACGCCAGGTCTTCGACGTAACAGTGCGACCGAAGTGGAAGGACAGCCGCTGGCTTCCATGGCTAGGGCGGTCGTTCTCAACATTATCGTCGTCGGCTGTTTTGTAAGTCACATCGCTGCACACTTGGACGATGCTTTGGCAGGTCTTCTGATAGACATGAATCGTCTAGTTTAATGAACTGATTGCTCGTGATATTAACTTTTACCTGAACGGCGCGTGGAAAGGTTGATTGGTTGGTTTATGGGGGTTTAACGTCCCAAAGCGACTCAGGCTATGAGGGACGGCACAGTGGAGGGCTCCGGATAACTTCAACCATCTGGGGTTCTTTAACGTGCACTGACATGGCACAGTATATGGGCCTCTAGAATTTCGCATTGATTGAAATGCGACAGCCGCTGCCGGGATCGAACCCGCGTCTGTCGGGTCAGCAGCCGAGCGCCATAACCACTGAGCCGCCGCGGTGGCACCGTGCCGAAAGGGAGGCTCAAATGCAAACTTCAGTAGCTGCGCCATTAGTTTGACCAGTGCCTCAGTTACCCGTAGCTGTGGCTCTGCGGCGTTCCCCTGTACGGAGCCCGAGTTCACGGGTTCGATCGCAGCCGCGCCGGCCGCATTCGCATACATGCGAAAAGCAAAAAGCCCGTGTTTTAAGACTTAAATGCCCATTACAGAATCCCAGCAGGT
Organism: Amblyomma americanum; assembly: GCA_030143305.2. NCBI lineage: Eukaryota > Metazoa > Arthropoda > Arachnida > Ixodida > Ixodidae > Amblyomma > Amblyomma americanum. The sequence continues at coordinate 18,946 of JARKHS020025879.1, read as the reverse complement.
CGAAATTAAACCAGAGTGCTCAGTTACAGCGTTCATCAGTCGGGGGTTGATCTATGTGTTGCTCTTGGATGGGATGGTTTGGGGCGGGGGGGGGGGGGGGGGGGTTCATTTGAAACATGTATTTCGTGAACTTTTTTTGTGAAAAAAATGTGCTTCAGCATGGTTTTTCTACGCAAAATTCCTAGCATGTCGAAGGGGGACCGGAGGGGGGGGTGGGGGGGGGGGGGGGGGCGTCAGTGCCTATATTATATATTTCGACAAGCGGGCCAGATAAACAGAAGCCATTTTGTCGAAACATTGGACAACGTAGGCTTCCCTAACCCCTCCCCTTGTTCATCTTCTCTCCTTTATCTTTACCGAATATATTATCTTCGGCAAAGCCGCCACGGTGGCTGAGTGGTTACGGCGCTCGGCTGCCGGCCCGAAAGACGCGGGTTCGATCCCGGCCGCGGCGGTCGAATTTCGATGGAGGCGAAATTCTAGAGGCCCGTGTACTGTGCGGTGTCAGGGCACGTTAAAGAACCCCAGGTGGTCGAAATTTCCGGAGCCCTTCACTACGGCGTCTCTCATAGCCTGAGTCGCTTTGGGACATTAAACCCCCATATACCCATTATCTTCGGCAAGTATAAATCAGTCAATATCATTTGTGTGTCTTTATGCTTAAGCCGGTCGCTGCACAGTATGTCATCGTCGTTTCGGCGTGGTACAACTGAAATTTTGGGAGGCACACTTCCGCAATACATTTTGTGCGAATTGCTTCGTCGCTTTCATTGATACAACCGTCACAGAGGCGCGTTGAGAACATCTCATATTGATTAAATAAAAGTGCTAACCGAATACGCCCCTTATATAAAACATTCCTTCCTCGGCATATTTTTGCAGTGACTGCTGCCAAGAACGACAATTATCAGTGTTTCTTTTTATTATAGAATGGCAGTTTGTGGAAAACAATCTGGGATGATCAGTTTTTTTGAATTGCATACATTTCAGTTCACTAGCGGGAGGGCGCATGTACAAAGAAAGGAAGCAGGACGCGCGAGAGAGAACAGGACAAATAAAGAAACATATTTTAGAACTCCTTCACTTTTTTTTTTATTGGATAAGAAATTTGCGCCATTGTAGCTTCTCCTTCCTTATCTAAAAAAAAGCTTGGATATCTGAAGCCTGTCGGGTGATAGGCGAAAGCTTGATGTGCTTAGAAATTTTTGTTTTGTAGCGATAGCTACATTACGGCATCATTGCGAACCTTCAGCGTGGTTGGTCACGTTGTGCGGAGCAGCTGCCAGCGGCGCGGCGCCATGGCTGATCACGTGGTTTGTCACGTGGTTGGTCACGTGACCAGCGACGTAGTGCGGCGCTGCTGCTGCTGCTGGCGGCGCGGCGCGTCGGCGAAACCGAGCTGCAACAGTGTGCGCATGCGCCGTGTCAAGTGGGACGAAGATGAAGAAGAACGCCCAGCGAAACGGAGCGGCGAAAGACTGACTTTGCAATTCAACTGAGCAAGTTCCACCCGGCCAGCTGTAGCTATCGCGTCACTCCAGGTTTAACCAGACATAAACCACCGCCAATTTTTTTATGTTGCCCTTTCCATGTGCACAGTTTACGCGTACTTTGCACTTATTCTACAGTTGCTTGACTTCAACTATACATACTAAGTATGAGCTTTCGCTAGCACAATATATTGATTTATCGCGAGCACTGATATGCAAGTGCGTGTCGTTAAGCTCCATTCGGTGGCTAGAGTTGTACATCTGTCTTTTCTTTTTTTAGTGCGAGAGACAGCGACCTTCAATGCCTCACAAAATCAAACCGAACTTAACTTCGTGGCGGTATGGCCCAAGCTATGGTAGTATGACCACGTGATCATATTGTCACGAAGAAGACGAAGCTGGCAGTGGCGCGGGACGGAGCGCTCGCACCCCCCCCCCCCCCCCCCCCCCCCAGGCCAGCGGCCATTAAAATCATATCTCTTTGCCATCATTCACCGCGCCTCATTCTTCGGCTGGCCACAACATAACAATATCACTATGATCATTGGTTACCTGACCTTGACATTTGACCTTGACCCTTGGCCTTGACATTTGATTTGAGACAGTAGAGAGCATGCATGCTTAACAGAGCTTTCGCTCGTATAACTAGGTTCAAGCCAAGAGCCAAGTTGAACTCCAGCCATTTTATTTTTCAGTGCACCAACTGTTACCTGGTTCTAGAGAACTCAAAAGCACTTGCGCAAGGAAACCGGCTCCGTATGAACATGCGTAGAGAGCACACGAACACCTTCCGTGGTGAGTACCCGTGACGCTGGTTAGCTTTTCAGCGCTCCTCTAATTTAGGCTTTGTTGAGATTATGGCGCTGGGTATGATAAATTTCACAACGTGTTTCATTAACATACACATAACCCGGTGCAAGAGCAAGAGTCGCTTTTTGTTACGAACAACATGGCTTTGGCGTATACGTAAGCTTGTAAGAGACGTGAATGAGGTACTGTCAGGGAAGCATATATCAGCACTAGCTTGCTCCTTACCTGATGCCGATAACAACCCCTTTTTTTTCGGGATGAAAGAAGGCGTGCAGCGCCTCAAATGTTCTGCAAGATGTGATAAGCAGATAGGAAGGAGACGCAACTATGTTGTAAATATATGCAGTGGTCGCTCGCGCGCGGTTATTATACGGAAAGTGCCTGAACACTCGCTCGCGAACGGCGCAAACTTGTTCGCCTTTTTTATGTTTTATAAATGTTGTAAATATTGCGTAAAGCTGTCCTCTTTCCCTTATCACTAACGCTTCCCTCTGTACTTCTCTTTGCTATCCTCTGCCTTTTCCTTTATTTCTGCCGGCTGCAGCTCGGGTGCTTAAGATATTAGATAGCAATTGCCGCGCCTGCAGCAACATCTTTTTCCTTCCTTTTTTCCTAGTAATAAACCGTTACTACTACTGCTACTACTAGACAACCCCACCACTAGTAATATTCCCAGACTGTGCGGTCTAACTGCCAGAAGCGCTGGGAGCCACTGCCGTCAGTTATCATCGCACGGTTTTAATTTTTTTTTAAGCAGCAGGCTTCATATATTCTTGTCAGGCATGAAGTGAACGGTTACTGTTTTTTTTTTTTTGAGAGGATGGTATAGCGTTCGCCTTTACTTGTAACTGAAGTCGTCCTGGCGCAGTATATCAGTAACTAGATTATGAGCACTTCAATGCGCTTTAGCAGATTATTTTCAATGACCTATTTCCGACCCGTCCGGCATTCATCCATGACAATTCGTCGATTCAGTGCATGCTTTATGGTGACAATGATGGCTACATTCTTTCCTACTCCAACCGTCAAGCGTTGTGAAGTTAATCAAATTTGCATGAGTCGGCCAAGGGGCTGAATTTAGAGCCATTTTTGTACGGAAGAGCAGGATTCGAGGCCAGCTGACTAACCATCTGCGAATACAATCTCGATATGGTACAGTCAGTGCCCCAGCCAAATTCGGGCCGTTCCTCCTGTTGAGGGCTTTATGATTTCGGTCTCTGATCGTTGACAAATCCTGCCGTCTGCATGCCTCACAAAACTGAGCTGGTTTGGTGAGACAATGTTAACAGTTACTTTTATTGTGCTTCCTGTGTAATACCTCTCACAATGGTGCTCTCTTTTGGACTTCGTCCTAAATGTGTCGCAGGCCTGGCCGCCTTGGCTGCCGTGCTGTACGTAACCATATTCTCCTCCACTCTGAGCTGCATCTCCGACGCGGTCTTCCTCTGCTCCCAGTGCACCGTAAGTGTTCCCAATACAACCGAATTCAATTCAATTTATTTCCACATTAACATCCACAGACAGTGTAGACAGTGGGCTAAAAGCCATAAAGCAGGGCTTGAAGCGTTTTATGCATTTCTATCTATCTAGTGATCCCACTAATTGCAGTTGGCTCCGCTTGTCTCCTCGACCATGTTATATACCATTGGAACAGGAAAAGAAAAGGCGCGAAGAAAGAGCGATGACATGAAAGTGTCCAAATGTAGATGTGTGCGTTTTGTCTTCTAGCCCTTTTTCTCTCACGTTGTATTTTCTGCTGCTTGAAAGGTCCGAAACAGACTCGTCGAAACCGATGTTTTGGCACACCACAACTCGCAATTCGTCATTTCGGTTCAGAATTTTGCGGTTTTTGTCATGGCGAAAATAATGTGACTTTTTGCTTTCCTCTAATGGGCAAGGTACGTACCACAAGTCATACCTTGATTTAAAACGAGATCACCTGTCACCATGTATAATTGTGTATTAATCAGAATGCTATTAGGCCCGCATGCAGTCCGTACATGTCCTGGAGACGTGAGTCTTTCATCCCTTTTGGAGCACCTGTTCATGATGATGGGGTGTGTTCGCGCTTAGCTATAGCATAAAAGCTGAAGCGATGTCAACGAGCAAGAACTTCTGGCACCTCAAACGGTTTTCCTGTGTGAAAACTGGACCCACATTGCCGTTTTTTTAATAATTGATTAATTATTATTCAAAAATTAATCATGAACTTCTAATTAAGAAGAAGTCATTAAACAGGATGCATGCACTGTCAAATATACAGGCAAGATATCACGAAAGCTCTTGTTCCCCTGCACAGAGCTTGACTTATTAGTACCTCACCAGTCACCACCTCTGCTGTTCCTGGCTTCTTGAGTCGCGAAGCCTTGAATTTTCCACACGCCTGTCAATCAGTGACAGTGGTCTTGCTGTCATTTAAAACCAACTTTAGTTCGGATGGTTGTTAAATATAAGTTCTATGTTCAAGTGTACTGTGAGTTATTTTCCTAAAATACATAACGTATATATCGTTCAGATGCAAGCAGACATTTCTTGCACGTGTTCCTCGGCTATCAGCTATTTTAACTGGCTTCGCAGCGACTGTACTCTTGTAGCCTAAAATAGTTAGCGTTCGACCACGTTCTTATCTATCTAAACAAGAGAATATATATATATATATATATATATATATATATATATATATATATATATATATATATATATATATAAGTGACGGGCTTTGTTGTCATTTATCAGCTAGCGAGCGGAAGCAAAAGCATCCTCCATAGATGATGAAATCATTAGGAGAAATTGTGGCGTTAGACAGCCAATCCTCGCAAGCCGATTTCTGTTAAGCTCTTTTATTTGCGAGCTCTTTCTACCGTGTTTTCAAGGCCATCCCAAGAATGCACCCACTGGAATGTCACCCATTAACGAGGGCTGGGGTGGACGTCAGCAGATGCGCTTTTTCTTCTTAAAGCTGCGTGTCGTATTGGGCGTGATTGGGCGGCAAATTCAGCTAAATTTTTTTTGACCACTAGGCTTTAGTTTGGTACGTCAGTATGATTCTTATTTTTTTGCTTACTTTATTACTTTTACCGTTTACATTGCAATGTCGCCGGGAGATACATCACTGCAGTCAAAAGTGTCTTGCTGATTGACAAATAGCCTTTGGCAAGCATATCACATCTGAATCTTCTTGTACAACAGAACCGAATAAGAAGAAAGAGGAATTTATCAACGGCCGCTTATAGCTAAGCTCATATGGGTCGTCAATACAAATTAGGTCGCTTTTGCTGTATTTATCAGCTCAATGGACCAGGCACTGTCAAAGCGATGTTTCACTGCATATGTTCAAGCCTAGCGGAAAACAATTATATTACACTCGTAGGTGTGGCTGAAATGGTGCGAATGAAGGCACAGACACAGGAATTAAGCACCTATGAAAAAGATATACACGGACGTTATGTCTCCGTGCGTATCTTGCATTTCACTTCTACGTACGCCTTTATTCGCGCTCTTTGAAGATTTAACCATCAAGATCTTAAACTTAAAAACAAAAGTAGTGTGTACTAGGCTCAGCGATTCACTCATATGAAATATACCGTCGAATTTCGCAGGGAAACCAGGCATGCGTGAAGGCATTCTTGCTCTGGAATGCATTCGACATCGTGGTCACCTTGGTGTGCGACGTGGCACTGTATTACCTGGTTCAGAGCGTTACCAACGAGGTAAGCTTCACTTAACAGACACGCATCAGGGCACAATAGAACGCACCATGGTGCTCAGTGGCGCCACAGTGCAATTCATATTTCTCAGCCCTCTTTCAATTCGCTGCGGTGTAAGTTTTTTAAAACATTGCTGTACCTGAAGTTTAGATTAGTGCAATGTATTCAAAGGAATCACCGAGAGGTGGTGTAGATTTCAAAAAAGGGAATAATGTCTCATTTGCTCCTACCTGTGCGCAGCCATACGGCTACAAGCAAAAGCTATAGCAGCCTTCAGCAGAAACTCCGTAGATGAAAAAAAAATCCGTACCGCTCCGAGACTTGAACTAGGACCACCGCATATCCGGGGCAGTCGCTCTACTAACTAAGCTCACCGATATGGCTAGCAGACAGCAAGGTGAGGCCGAATTGATCAAAAACTCGTAGCTGGAACTGTGTTAGTCGGATGTATTTAGGGCAATCCGCCAAAGTGGAGTGGATTTAAAGTTAAAAAGTACACACTAAAAATGAACTTTATGCAAGTTCGCAGTTTTTACAAGCATGAACTGTATTAAATCGTTAAGGTTTAGCAAGAATAACTATTATAAGTTCGAGTTAATAACTAGTAGACAACAGTGATAACGGTCCTGCATTTACGTTTTTTGTGTGCTTGCTCTCTGACGAGTTAATCATACCTTAAGTAGCGGCGTTCCTGTGGTCTGACTACATCATTCGGGGAATGTAATGGTCTTTGGAAATTTCCAATATAAGTTTCAAAATACAAAAAGCTCTAAAGAACTATACTCTGGAGCAGTCGGATAAAATAACGAAACAAACGAGACTTACCGACTCCTCGAATGAAGTGTCTTCGGAAATGGTGTTCTTTGACTGTTAAACATCCTGCGACATATAAAAAAAAAGTTTTCACCGTTATAGAATACGTCTCCTATGGCGCTTACAGAATTCTTGTGAATCACTATCGTCACTCAAAGCACGTCGGTCACGACACGAGCACGTGTGACAGCACCCGCGTGAGGTACATGCTGGCCCTCCGGTTTTACTGGCTTCACAGCTTTGCCCTGTGCAAAAAAAAAATAATAATAGAGACCTTACACCAAAATATATACAGTCGGCGCAAGCCGCTCCGTGTAACTTTCCAACGGCCACTAAAAAAAAGCGCTATATGGCGTCATCACTGGTCGGTCCGGTTCCCCTCGTCACTCTCGTTAAACACACGGTGACGTAAGTGCCGCTAGAGGCGCATACTTATTCCTTTCCCTTTCTCAAGAAACGCTTCCCAGCTCCAGGGGAATTCACGGTGGGGCTCCGTGGCAAACTTACTCAAAGGGACTTATTAGGAATGCAGGACAGACGAACTGGCATCGTGTTTTTAAAGAAGACATTTTCAGTATACAACTTGCTTTTTATTGTTTCTTAGGACCGAATGAAAGCGCTAAGGCTTCAGTGTGGCTCTAAATATTAAAAATACGGGGAAATTGTTTATCTGTACTGCCTTATGTATGATTTCGCTTCTTTCGAACAAAGGACAAAATAGGAATCAAATAAAACGAGCGAAGGAGTACAGGCTCGGCTCAAAGTCACCTGATGTGGCAGCAACATTAGTGACCACAATTAAAAAAATGCTGTCCGGCGGAGCTTTGACGTAAGCGCTCGAGCCTGAAATATTCGATTTTGTTTTTAATAGAGCCAGCTGAGGAATGCCGACGCGCTTGCAAAAGCACTCATAAGGCCCGTTCCACATGCTGCGACTGGAATGAAAATATTCCATGCAGCCGGTGATGTCGCAGTGAGAATTTCGCTCAGTCACATGCAACGCATACGCAGCGAATTCGGGTGGAGCGACCTGCCGGGTTGTTTGATATTTGCCTAGGCAACCCGTGATTAAGCTAGCTAGTAGCGCAACAACGAATGTGTTTAGCTGTTCTAATCAGCGTACGTTTAAATACAAGAGCAATATATCATAGGTTTTGATTAAAATAGACAACTTTGCTTCCTCCGCGGCAACTCCTCACACGTGACTCCACGTCGCACACTTCCCGTTGGTCAGTCACAGAGGGGAACACCGCGATGTTGCGTTTGAATTCCAACCGAACGGAAACACGTTACAAGCCGTCGGCGGCTAGACCGAGGCTATCTTCTGTCGCAGACCGACGATATTCGCAACGTCGGGAGGCGAAAATCGCAGCATGTGAAACGAGCCTAACGCGGGTAACCGCGGTCAACCGCTGCTGTAGACCTTTTCACTACTTACAATCTGATTGAGCACGCGTGAATTTTGGACTGTGCCGCGCCTGCGCAGTAGCTACTTCCGTAAAATCCGCGAATTCGGACGCTGCTGCCACAGCCCAGAAACAATATGGCAGTGGCCAGTTTTGAAAAAGTGCACAGGGGCGCAGCTCTATAATTTTTTCTTGGAGCTGCGGGCGCATGCACGTGTGAGGAAATTCGACACACGATGTAGTAGTATTTTCTCGATACAATGCTTATTTTATATTCGTCCCTTAGGCGCCAGCCATTCACCTAGTTGATGCTGATTTGCTGGCAAAAAAATTACAACTTCCAACTTCAAGCACGGAGGTTCTTCGTGCAACTTCACCCACTGAGTGTGAAAGATTGAGAAAAGGCTGCCATTAATTTGCAGCGCTGAACCTTTGCCTCGATGGCAAAAAAAAAAAAGACAACTCGTGCTTTTAACATGTCTGCACTCAACTCTTTTCTACTTGATTTGGAACAAACTGGGCTGATATCCATGACTACTCGAAGCGCAAAATATCTTGAGGGTGCGTAATATTATATATATATATATATATATATATATATATATATATATATATATATATATATATATATATATATATATATATATATATATATATATATATATATATATATATATATATATATATATATATATATACTACCTATAGAGGTATCTGGGTAGCGAGTCACAGTTCGGTGGCATTAGCAGGCGTAGTTAGTACTGGATATATGGCGTATTTCCCGGACGTCGCTATAATGAGTCTTAAAAAGCATAGTTACTTGATATTTGGCTTACGTCACGGAGGTCTGGAGTGGCCCAGAGCTTAGTACATGATAATAGTGAACTGGGATCCTTTTTCCCGCGTAGTGAAAACTGCGCCCAAGATATTTGGTCGCAGAAGTGAATTTAAAAGGTTTCGTACTTCGGCCTGAACTCGAGAACATTTATCCAACTTGTATATAAGCAAGGATCATAGGGTCAAATGGAGGTCGGTTGCTTTTGCTTGCTTATAGTCAATACCGTTCTTAGGGTAGTCCCGCTTATAGGTGGTATTTATAAGCAGTTTACAAAAAGAAAAACAACTTGCCCGTAATGGCCAATCTCCTTTTGTTTGGCGCTCCTTGGCCAAAAATGCCCTTGCGCCATAGAGCCCATTATCATCATTATCAAAAAGAAACACTGTTTGGCAGCAAGAGAGCGCCAAACGAGCACCGTATAAAAATATAAACTGCGAACCTTGTCTTTTTCTTTTCAAGGGCTACAGGGCTTTGAAAGGCGCTACGGAAACTACAGAGGTAATTGTAAGCACGAATCATCTGCTCCCATTTCTTATTCCATATTTTAAACTGGTTTTTATACAGTTATAATTCTTCATTGAACTCAGCCTTGGTGCGAATTTGTTTCTACCATCTTTTTTTTTTTTACGCATCACTAAAGACGACTCTGCCGTGGGACTACACGAAACACAACGCGATGGAGGGATACTCTTCAGAGCTCGGCGGCGTTGATTCGGTAAGGAAGACCACGTGCGTACACGGAGTGTTGCACCTAAGACTTTACACAATTCTTAAAAATAGGCTTTTTTGAGTTAGAGGAGCGCTGTTTCCGGAATAGCATCGTGAGCGGCGTAGTACATCAGAGTACAGCTAAGGAGTGGTAACTAGCAGGCTGGTTAACTGGTTAACAATTTTGGGCTGCATCGCGCAAAAATACAAAATGCATGCGCTTTCGAGAAGCTTGCAGGCAAAACAATATCTCTAGTGCACTTAACTCGTCGAAATCGCCAAAAATTGATGGGCCACAGCGCCGAAGGTAACAGAATTTTCGAGATTTATAAACTGATATCGATATTACTTACGGTGCGCTACATACCTCACAATAATTGAGGAGCCTACCGGTAATAGTTAAAAAGTTAACTATTCAGTATTGGTTAACCAACCTGCTAGGTAGCACATCTTAGCTGTACCATGCATTCTGATGTACTACACCGCTGATAATGCTATGCCCAAAAAGGCGCTCTTGTAACTCAAAACCCCACATTTAAAAATTGTGTAAAGTCTGAGGCGAAACAGCCTGTATACTCCTCTGCAAGTAACGCGCATTTCAGTGCTGGCAAATGAACTGGCCTTGAACTACACGCAGGACGACGGGACAACGGTTGAAGCCATTATTAGTACGAGAGAGTCGTATCCTCGCAAGGTCATGGCCTACATAGAGGTTTGTACTCAACCTTTATCTGAAGTTTTTCACCCGCCAGTTTGACTCGGCTACAATGACCTTCTGCTGCAAAGCGCTGCGTATCTGATTCGAGAGCCGTTCGAGGCGACACAATCTTAATAGCAGTAGAACTCAAAGAGTCGGATGAAACGCGAAACTGATGTTTCATGAAATCCAGACGAAAGAGCTCTTTCATTAGATGGGACTGCTAAGATTAACAACGCACGATTTACGGCGTAGTTTAATATGAGCCATGACTGACAGGTGTAACGACGGTTCTTAAAATTAAACAACTTTTTTCGAGAATGGTTGTTTCTATTTGTACATATCTCTATGTCTAATATTTTTGCAGACTTCCTTGTACGTGACAAAAAAAAACGCGTTCAATTTTGCTGGTTACCAGTACTGTCTTGCGCGTGTGCTCGTCAGCAAGTACATAAAACAAGAGAAAGATTGGTAGATTCTTAGTGCCATCCCATAAAGACCTATCGGTAGAAAGTACCGCAGTAGCTTTACGCCAACAGTTTATCATCTCGCAAGTAAAAAACAAAGATGAAGTGAGGAGGCGAGAGTGCACCTGAAAGGGTGTTCGATCACTCTGTAAGAGGATTTATCCCTGTCAGAGCAGTTCATCAACTCAAGGTTCAGCAGTACTTGAATAAATTATAACTTCGTTTGACTACAGCTTTTTGCTTCTGTGTTTGTATCTGGTGAAACAGAGTCTCACAAAATGATGCACGTCATTCACCCTAACATACACCCTTTTCTGAACAGAATTGCTGTATTGTGTCGCCTAATCGAAACTGAGTAAAATGTGGTTTATTCTCGTTACAGACAATTCAGTTAAAGCCATCCCTTCTGCAAATTGTTCTCATGGCAATACTTAAGGTAAGCAGCCTTTTCCCTCTCTTCAAAGAGGCCATCAGAGGTTAAGCACGTATGGAGTGGAACAATGCCCTATAAAAATTCAGGAGTGAACTTACGAATTTTTGCACGCTGAGCTTCCAGCAGACCGACGGAAGTATCTATCGGTTGCCGGCCGAGGATACAGCTTCCTTTGTGAACTTGAAAATGATCCGTAAGTGCTGTATGAATTCACAGTGGGGGAGTGAGGGAAAAAAAGAGAGTGAGAGTAAGCTGACCTCCGGCTTTTCTCGTTCAAGAAGTTTAGCGTGTTAACGTGGGCGCAACATAGCCGCGTCATATGAGACGAAAGGCGTTTCCTTTATTTCTCCTCGTTTCAGCTACTTTCGCAGAACATGTAAGGGTGATTGTTTATGTGGCTCCCGACTGTACGCTCTATGATTTTTTTTAAGGCTTGGGCAGAGGATAGGAGATTATATGCTATATTCTGTGATAACACGGCACATAGACGCCATCCTGCAAGCCAAATATTTTGCCAGATTTCTCCAGGTATCGTGTCGTGTTGCAACGGCCTTGCATCGCAGTAATACCGTTCAGATTTTCAACGCTATGTATAATTTTGTGGCTTACGTTCTAGATCTTATTTTCTGTTCATTCTTGCCTGATATAGAATATTTAAGTGGATGACACTGTTTATGGCAAGTGTGTTGTTTTCTGTGCAGCCCCCACCTACGGCTGTACAGCCTCCCCCACACATACACACACTCACACGTGTAATGCCTGTAGGCACGGCGAATAAATAAATATCCAAAACGGATCTAGAAACCAAAGTAATGCAGCACCAACGAACAAGCGAATCGGTTCCCCGGGCACCTCGAGCGCATTGGGATATCTGTTTTGAAACAAGCAATCCTGCCATTTCTGTCTCAATGACAGGAAATGGCGCATTACTACCGAAAATACTGAGGCCCTCGGCAAGAATATCTGTCACTGCAATCAATTCCGTCTGTGCACGAACCCATTTCCACAACTGAGGAGCTGTACCGTACCAGGTATGAAGCAACGTGGTAACCTTTGAGGCTTCAGTCAAATGTCAGTGTTGCGCGCTCGCTCACAGTACACTTATACTACCTGGACAAGGAACTTCGCTCAAATTAACAGTCATACTTGACTTACGCGAAATCATAGCAGGAAGGCACGCGTAAGTTGAGCACGCCTTCCCTATAACACAGTGCTCAGCGAAGCGACAGTGCACTTTCATTTACGAAGCGTTCTCCACTCAGCTACAAACACCACGCCCTCACGACGCAGATGCTCGTGCTGGCCATGTTCAAGCAGTACACGGATCTGCACGCACCAATGGTGGACGCCACCAGCGACCAGGACACGAGCAGCGCGTCGCGCGTATCCTTGACGCAGATCACCGCCTGGAAGGCGGCCTACGCCCGGCGCCGCTCCACACTGCACTCCATCCAGGAGCGCACCTTGCTGATGCAGGCCGAGGGCATCGGAGAGGCAAAGCTGGCCCGCCCCACCGCGCCCCGGCCAGTCGGTCTGAACGCCGCCATCGAGGAGGACCCTCACCCGGACAACGACCTCAAGCACCCAGCAGATCATGGCAGTGACCACATTGGCCAGAACACTGTGTTGCCCGCCCCGCCGGCGCCGGTGTTCAGAGCAGCTGTCAACGACTTCGGCTCCACGACCAAGACGGCTCCGCTTTATGGACGCCAGGGAGAAGACTGGCACGGGCAGCGACGGAGAGAGGGACGGCAGAAAGCCCGTTGACCAGCGCCGGGTCATATGCCTTCCCACGGCGAAAGAAGTTCCGGTGGCCGAAGAGCCCACCATTTCATCCAAGCTGTATGTCACGGCCGACGAGATGGAGACTGCGGCGCGTCCGACCAGCGGGGTCGCTGGAAAGTCACCGCGTTGAACTATACGTTGCGCCGACCGCGATTGTTGCAGAGACCGTGTGCCATTTTTATTTCGCTCTAAATGTTACCCTTACGTGTATATTAATAGCATATGCCATGGCAAAAGCTGTAAACTCAATATCTGTGCTGTCGAACAATGGCCAAGGTGTCGGACTTTTCCTGAATATGTGTTTAACGTGTATAGAGGCAACAAGGGTTGTATACTTTGTTGTGCTTTCGTAATCGTCAGTAGTCGACCCTACCATGAGCGGGAATATACATGGTGGCGTGAAGTTTAATTGGGTCGCACGGCACGCTTTTTTACAATCAGCGTTTTCTGCCGTTGCGCCTACTCACAGTCCCAACAGCCATTGTTTGTATATTGTGCACACACGATGCTCGTTAAGTAAGAGCGATACCCGTGCTCGTCTCTGCGCCTGTTACCTTCGGCGAGAAAACAGGACATACGAGGCAGCTGCTACATGTTGTGCTGAAATTCGGTCCACGCGCAGCTTGCAAGTGCTTATGTACCACACGAAAGAAAAAAAAATGTGTAGAGTTAAGCTTACCGTCTTAGCGCATGGATCAGCGAAAGCTGTTATAGCTTTGGATTTAGCCATTCAGCTCTGCATTCTGCCCTGAAACCACCCTCAAACTGCGCATTTCTGCCCTCTCACAATAGCCTCCTAAGCCGCTCCCACCCAACACCCTCTAGAGAATTTGTTCCACCCTCTCATTTTTTTCCCTTTCGCACTTGACCTCTCTGTCCTCTCCCACAAAAGGGGAGAGGGGGATTTTCATTTCTTCACTTTGCCATCTGTCACGGTTGTCAGTTGGTGGCCGCTGAACTTAGTTTGAATAAGTTAAATTCAGTTCAATTCAATCAATTTATTACGTGAAATCAATTCACTAAGCAGCTAAGGGCTGACGGGTGTAGATTTCAGGGTAGAACGCAGGGTTATATGGATAAATTAAAACTTTGATTATCAGCCTTCGCTTATAAAAAAAAAAACCTTCCAGGCGTTTAGCCCTCTGCAGCAGGGGAGAGGGAGACAGTGTCCTCGCATACACCTTGAGACCAACCCACTCAAGGTTCTCAAAATGGGTTGATGAGGCCTTCACTGTCCAGCGCAGACTGTCCAGTGCGCACTTCTCGGCAGACCTAAATGCTAACCTTCTCCCTTGCCAGGATTGAATCATGTAGGTGGGAATCGCTTGCACCGACACCATTGAGCATTTCGCCTCGTATTCCTTGTGTGGGTTCAGAAACGTGAATTCGCATAGGAAGACCACGGGTAGTGGATGCGGGTCGGGATGATGGAAGGTATATGAGGTGGTGTGAAGCATCTTGTACACAGGTGTCGTCTTCACACAATCGCATACGAGCGGAACTTATCCCAGACGGTACGCGTACAAAGCAATTCATTTTTGAAAGTAATATAGTGGCACGCAATCAAGCTAGCGATATGCTGCCTTGCATTGACACCGTACAATACAATGCAATACAAGCTTTGGTTTGCGCAAAGAGAACGGACACGCAAGGCAGGCCTTCCCTACTTCACTGCTTGACTGACTTGACTGACAGTGCCCGGCGTTCAGCTAAGAGAACATGCACAGAAACTGTTTAAAGAAGCTCAAAACTAGCAAAAAAAAAAGCATAGAGAACTTCCTTGCGCCAACTTTGATAAATTAAAAACGAGGGATAACTTTCAGAAATCGTCAATAATACCTGGGTGCATCCTTCTACAGTACCCATAAATTTTCTCTAAAAATATTCAGCCATCTAGATGGAAAAAATATTTGAACTTGTTCGTACGCAAAGTTGGCAAAAACCACCAGAGAGCGTTGATAGAGGAGTGCGTCTCCTCGGGATAAAAATTTTGGGGACTTGGGAATATTTTCTTTCTGGAAGCAAATAATAGCAGATTTGTGATTCCAGTAATCATGCAATGACAAAAAAGAAATGTGCGAGTAACTTAAGGCGCAGATGTCGACCGGCCACAGTTAACGCATTCTTATTTGAAATCATTATCTGAAAACGTCGCAAAATATTAATTAATTCCTGTTCTTCATCTAATCGCACAATGTCCACAATGAGCCACATCGCAACGCACTGCAAACGAAGGTATAGATATAAATATTCAAAAAATTATGTTATAGGGGAAAATATTTTAATAGACCGGTTAGCGCACAATAAACATCATTTATGGGCGCACCACTGCGTGCGGTTCAGTTTGAGCTCTCTTTGAGCACGTGGTCTTCACCTAATCTTCTTTTCCATCCACCGCACGCTTCCCGACCGGTGTCGCAGAGAGCCCGTCTCGAAACACCGCTTGCGTAAACGCACGGGTTGCAGTAATCCAGTATCTGACCGCGCCAGACGCGGGCCTCCTTGTCGAGATGACTAGGGCGCGTGACTGCGCTCCTGGAGCTCTTCCAAGCTCTCACAGCTGCTGATCTGTCCGCCCTGTCGACCTCTACGTGACATAAGAGGGCACACCTTGATTTCTTATTACGAAAGCGTCGCCCAGTGTGGAGCTTCTGCTGCGCTGGATCCTGCACGGGTACTAATTAAGCCTGAGCTTTTCTTTTTTTAAGAAAAACAAAAAGCTGAAGGGCGCCGTTCACGTAACGTGACAAACTCAGAGCCGGCTTTTAAGAGGGCCATGTTCTGCAACGCTGTCGAGGTAATGTGTAAGGGGCTCGATGGATCACGTAACCCGACGATCATGTAACCTTGCTATCTGATGACGTCATTTCATGAGCTCAGGTATATAACAGCTGAGGTTGTAAAAGAAAAATTTTAGAACTGTTTTAGGGTCTGGTTTAGGAACTAGTGTCAGTCGCTGAGAAAGCACGTAGTCATGTGGAAAGAAAATTCTCTTTTGAGGCTCGACGAAAACAGCCTGGATAACAGAAAGCGAATCACAATGTTCGTTCAATTTGAAAGCACGTGCAGAAACAAGGCACGCCAGTTCATAAAATACGCCCGCGCAGTAAACAATTGGCAGCAGAAGAGAAAGAGCGGCGAAACGTCAACGCAAGGCATGTGATATAGAGTGGTTAAGCTGCTTTTTTCGCCGCGAGCACAATGGCCTTTGTTTCCTCTTTACTTCCTTCGTACCACAATATGAGTAAGATTACAATGCCCGTGTACTGAATATATATTTAATCACGTGTTTTCGACCATTTTCAACATTGTTGTTGCCAGGGCAGTCTGTTCCTCTGGATCGCACTAACGACAAGAAACGACGCAGTTTTCCTTACAGCTGTACTAGATGGCACTTTTTTTCTCTTTATGTACTTTCGATGGTTGTAGCAGAGACCTTCGAGCCGCTTCTAATAAGCGTCACGTGCGGCACTGTAAGTTTAAGCGCATGACTACAACATGAGTGCACGCATACCCTTCGCTAAACAATAGAATGCGGCATTATCATACCAACCACTAGCATCATGGCGATAGCATGGGATAAGATAACTCTCCGCGTCGCTTTCAAATCCTAGTGCCGTTCAGAATCTGCGCGATAATTACATGCGCCCTGATATGAGCAGACAACGCATCGTAATTTCCTTCAAGCTGCGCAGAAAACAGATTTGTGGAGCACGTTTGCGTTACATTGTTCACTTCTTTTTGCTCTTGCACTCGCCTTCGACGTTGTGTCATGAGCGATGCAGCTGTGTTTTGACATGTCGAATGGCTCAGGCGATCACAGCAGCGTATGTAAACATCGAAAACGTTTATACCGCAGTTGCTATTATTACTGCACTAAGCAGACACGCACACACGCGTGTATATATCTGTTTAGCACCCACCTCGGCTTCTGGAAGTGGTGGGTTCGACTCCCACTCCTGGTCGGGCACCCACCGATTTTCTTAAATGGGTACAAGCCATCTCCCGGCCTGGTGTTCAGTTTCCTATGGTTGGATGACTGGGACAGGAGCACAAGGCGTATTTTGGTCCCTCGCGGATAGATTTTCGATCGAGGGAGGGGTTAGTTTGGCCAAGGGCCCTTTTCCAAGCATTTCACCCCAGAAGAGCCGAGCACCAGACGGGGGGATATCTTGTGCCCATTAGAAAACTGATGGGTACCCGGCGGTATACTGCGAGGCGTATGCTCCACCTCAAGGCCACCGCTTCGGTCATCAAATGTCATCAAATCCAGAGGCAGAATAATTTTCCAGTTTATCGATTATTATCGGACTCCGTAAGGCGAGGCTGGAGACAATGTTAACAAGTTGAACACGCTTGCACTTGGTAGGACAGTAGAAGGAGCACCTTGGTATTAATACGGACATAGCTCCCACAACTGATGAAATGTTCATTTAGTGCGATAAATTATTCTTTAAGATCTAAAGTATTGTCGTTTGATGTGATTTTCAAAGATTTTTCCTGCGTACTTTTTCCTGTTAAGATTCTTACTCATCCCCAAATTTTATGGGGTCATTCAAAACGCGTAAAAAATTCTTGATAACATTCGTTTCGCCCTTTTTATTTCCGCGTTAACTTAATTGCGATATTTCTTGCACCTAACAAGTTCATTTGCGTCACGATTTTGTCACATAAATGATACATTTTACTCGTCTCTTCTATTTTTTGTAGAGAATGACATTTATCTGTGGCATCCTTATTCTTTTATTGTGCTGACCAGCCTATGTCTGCATTGGGACTTTATACTTTATAACCTGCTCTACTGTATTCATCATTCGGGTTTGGATCATTCAATACTGATGACTGACTGAGGTTATCAATAAGGGCGCGGACATTTGAGTTTATGTGGCAGTAATATGCAATATTTCTTCTAAAGGTGCCATGAGATTACTGTAAGAAGGAGAAAATTGGCAAATGATCGCTTATGTCTGCGAACATAACCCAAGCTGAAGAGTTTGGAGGATGTGCATTAGTGATGCACAAGTCAGAGTGCATGCGATGGCGGAAAGGGGTAGAGACACAAGTTTTCCGATGTCCAGTGTTGTTGTTGTTGTTGTTTTTTTTTGCCATGAAAGGGGCCTGAGAGGGGTCTACTGATCATGTAAATGCTCAAAACACCAGTGCACAGCGTCAGCAATTACAAAACATTTTGCGCCGGTTGTTTCGATCTCGGTCGGCGCCAGCTTTGAAGTGCACCTTGATTTCACGGCGGACCGGCCAACCTAGGCTACCACCTTCCTAATGGAGTCGACGTCGCCTGCAAGCACTGGTTGTTACTGTGCACCACTGGATAAGGTGACATCACAATAAATTTAGCAAGTACACCTTGACGTTCCTTGATGCGGGTTTAAATGCCGAGCGGCTCCTCGTACAACATTCAAAATCTCATTGAATTATGTTGCACTCAACGCCCACGACTGAAACTTGATAGAACCGTTTTTTTGCGTTCGAAATTTTGGTCCACACCCCGTTAGGACTACAATTTCTGCGTACACTGTGGACTATGCAATCCACATTAGGTGCCTGTACGTTGTTTTCTTTTAAACGAACGTAACACGCACGAACATCACTTTTTTTTCTGCCTCTCTCGCGCTCTCTTTCGGTATTCAGTGTCAGTAACGGTTAGGTACTGCTGTGTATTTAAATGTGATTCGAAGTACGCATGATTGCTATTGGAGCAAGCGTATTGTCAGTAGCACCGTAGTTCAAGTGCCATAGGACCAGCCACTTAGCTGTCCAGTTATGTTCAATAA